>JAQZBX010017163.1:0-35854 GCA_029593785.1 Cabassous unicinctus | reverse complement strand
AAATGCATGAAGTAAGTAATGCCTTTACAGTAATAGCATTTAATGTTAAGGGATTGAACTCCCCAATCAAAGGACTGACAGAATGGGTAAAAAAATAAAAACCATCTTTATGCTGTCTACAAAAGACTCACCTCAAATGAAGTGACACAACCAGATTGAAAATGAAAGGCTGGAAAAAGATATTCCACACAAATAGTAACTAAAAAGATCCTGGATGCTAATATCAGACAAAATAGATTTTAAATGCAAAACTGTCCTAAGGGATGAAGAAGGTCATTATATATCAATAAAAGGGGCAAGTCACCAAGAAGAAATAACTATAATAAATTATTTATGCACATAATCTGTGTGCCTCATGACACATGAGGCACAAACTGGCAAAATTGAAGGGAGAAATAGACATCTCTACAATAATAGTTGGAGACTGCAATACACCAGAGTCAGCATTGGATAGAACATCTGGAAAGAGGATAAATAAGGAAACAGAGAACTTGAATAATATGGTAACTAAACTAGATCAAACAGGCATTCATCCTTGCACCCCAGAACAGCAGGATATACATTCTTTTCAAGCCTTCATGGATCCTTCTCCAGGACAGGTAGACAGGTAGACCATAAGTTGGGTCACAAGACAGGTCTCATTAAATTTAAAAAGAATGAAATTACACAAAAATTTTTCTCTGATCTTAATAGAATGATGCTGGAAATCAATAATAGACAGAAAAAGGGAGAGTTCACAAATATATGGAGATTAAACAACATATTCTTAAATAATCAGGGGTTCAAAGAGGAAATTGCAAGAGAATTCAGTAAATATCTTGAGACAAATGAAAATAAGAACACAATGTATCAAAATTTATGGAACACAGCAAAGGCAGTGCTGAGAGGGAAATCTATAGCCTTCAAAGCTTCCATTAAAAAAGAAGCTAAAATCAAAGACCTAACTGCACACCTGGAGGAATTAGAAAAACAACAGCAAACTAATCCCAAGCCAAGCCCCGCAAAAAAGAAATAATAAAGATCAGAGTAGAAATAAATAGAATTTGCAAGAAAAAATAATAGAATCAACAAAACCATAAGTTGGTTCTTTGAAAAGATCAACAAAATTGACGAACCCTTAGCTAGACTGACAGAGAAAAATAAGAGAGAGTATGCAAATGAATAAAAGCAGAAAAGAGAAGGTGGATATTACTACTGGCCCCACAGAAAAAAGAAAGTTAATACAAGAACACTATGAATAATTGTATGCCAAAAAACTAGACAATGAGGATGAAATTGAAAAATTCCTAAAAACACACGGACAACCTACCCTGAACTGACAATCTAATCCCAATCTTGCTCAAGCTCTTCCAAAAAATAGAAAAGGAAAGTACACTACCAAACTCATTCTAAGAAGCCAAGATCACCTTAATACCAAAACCAGATAAATATATTATATTAAAAAAATAAAATTTAAGATAAATTTCTCTAATGAAAGTAGATGCAAAAATCCTCAACTAAATGCTTGCAAACCAAATGCAAAAGCACATTAAAAGAATTATACCCCATGGTCAAGTGGATTTTATCCCAGGTATGCAAGGGTGGTTCAACACAAGAAAACAAATTAGTGTAATAAATCACATTAATAAATTGAAGAAAAAATTAACATGATCCTCTCGATTGATACAGAAAAGACATTTGACAAAATACAGCATCCTTTCTTGATGAAAACACTCCAAAAGATAGGAATAGAAGGAAGTTTTCTCAACATGGTAAAGTGCATATAAGAAAAACCAACAGTTAGCATTGTACTTAATGGGGAATGACTGAAATCTTTCCCTCTGAGATCAGGAATAAGACAAGGATGCCACTGTCACCATTGTTATTCAGTATTGTGCTAGAAGTTCTAGCTAGAGCATTTAGGCTAGATAAAGAAATAAAGAGCATCCAAATAGGAAAAGAAGAGGTAAAACTTTCATTATTTGCTGATGATATGATCCTATATCTAGGAAATCCTGAAAAATTCATAACAAAGCTACTAGAACTAATAGATAAGTTCAGGATACAAGAAGAATTTGCAAAATTCAGTAGCATTTCTATTCACTACTAATGAGCAATCTGAAGAGGAAATCAGAAAAAAAAATTCCATTTATAATAACAATTAAAAGAATCAAATATTTAGAAGCAAATTTAACAAAGGACATAAAGGAACTGAATTTAGAAAACTACAAAATATCACTAAAAGAAACCAAAGAAGACTTACATAAATTGAAGGCCATTCTGTGTTCATTGACTGGAAAGCTAAGTACCTTTAAGTTGTCAATTCTACCCAAAATGATGTACAGATTCAACACAATTCCAATAAAAATCCCAACAGCCTTTTGTACAGATATAGAAAGCCAATTATCAAATTTATTTGGCAGGGTAAGAGGCCCAGAATAGCTAAAAATGTCTTAGAAGAAGAACAAAGTTGGAGGATGAACACATCCTGAATTTAAAGCATATTACTTAGATACAATGGTAAAAACAGCATGGTACTGGCATAATGAGAGATAGATTGACCAATGCAACCAATCTGAGATCTCAGAAATAGACTCTCATGTCTATGGTCAAGTGATTTTTAACAAGGCTTTCAAGCCCATCCAGCTGGGCCAGAACAGTCTATTCAACAAATGGTGATGAGGAGAACTGGATAGCCATTTCAAAAGAAAGAAAGAGGACCCTATCTCACACCTTATGCAAAAATTAAATAAAAATAGATTTAATTTTAAAATATAAAAGCTACAACCATAAAATTCCTATAAGAATATTTAGGGAAACATCTTCAAGATCTTGTGATAGGCAGTCATTTCATAAATGTCACACCCAAAGCACAAGCAGCAAAAGAAAAAAATAAATAAATGGAACTTCTTCAAAATTCAACCCTTTGTTTCTTCAAAAGGCTTTGTCAGGAAAATAAAAAGGCAGCCTACACAATGGGAGAAAATATTTGGAAACTACATATCTGATAAAGGTTTGATTTCCATGATATATAAAGAGATTATACAACTCAATGACAAAAAGACAAGTAACCCAATAAAAAAATTGGCAAAAGACTTGAATATACATTTCTCCAAAGAAGAAATACAAATGTCCAGGAAACACATGAAAAAAAAAATGTTTAACATCACAAGCTATTAGGGAAATGCAATCAAAACTACAAGAAGATACCATTTCACACTTTATGGAAAGGCCATTATTAAATAAAGAGAAAATTGCAAGTGCTGGAAAGGACGTGGAGAAATAGGAACACTCCTTCACTGTTGGTGGGAATGTAGAGTGGTGCAGCCTCTGTAGAAGACAGTTTGGCTTTGGCAGTACCTCAAGAAGCTGAATATAGAACTTCCATATGAATCAGCAATCCTGTTACTAAGAATATATTTAGAACTGAAAAAAATTATATGAACTGACATTTCCACAGCTATGTTCACAGCAGCATTATTCAAAATTGCTAAAATATGGAAGTAGCCCAAATGCCCATCAACTGATGAATGGATAAATAAAATTGTGTGTGTGTGTGTGTGTGTGTGTGTGTGTGTATTGGCATACTATTCAGCTGTAAAAAGATATGAAATCAGGATGCATATGACAACATGGAGGAACCTAGAGAATATTATGTTGCGTGAAATAAGCCAGACACAAAAGGACAAATATTATATTCGTTCACTAATATTAGTTCACTAATACAAACTAAGTACAATGAGTAACTTCATGTAAGTAAACTCCAGAGTCTGGATTACTAGCAAATAGAACATGGGATGAAAAAGAGAGCCAATGCTTAATGTATCTATCTTTATTATTAATGTTAATTGTAAAAGTGTGGAAATGAATGGAGCTGAGAGCAGCACATTATAATGAGTGTAAATATCACTGCTGATTTAAAATGTGATTGTGGCTGAAAGGGGTAGTCTATGGATAGAAATGTTAATTGAAAGAAAGCTAAAGAATAATCTAGGGAATGTATAACACAGAGATTAAGGTGGTGGATGAACATTGCAGTTAATAGTATAAATATAAGAATACTGTTCTTTTACAAAGTACTAAGAATATGGTAACACACAGGAAAATTATAACTAATATAACTTATGGATGATATTTAACAGAAATATCGTAATATTTTGCAGTGATGACAAGAAGATTATCATATTTTATGGTGATGAAAGGCACATTAAAATTTTTTAAAATTTATTTCTTATTTTTCTTCCTTATTTTATTTTTTTAAATTATTTTTAAAATTTTTATTCATTTATTTTTGGCTTTGTTTTGGAGGATGTTTTGGATTGTAGAAGGGTTGCAACTATGGCAGGGGAGAAGCACTCCCCTATGCGGGGTATCAGTGATGGGGTGATGTGTGGGGTGCATCCGGAGCATGCCTTTATGGAATATGAATATGCTTAATGGTAATGGGGTGTGGTTTCAGTGGGTGGAGACACATATAATAATCAAAAAATATTGAATTCCTATCCTGGGAAATCCTGCTACATTCTCTAATACAGTGGCAAAAATCCCCAAGTACATGGACAGTGCCTAGTGAAGGAGGACATACCATTATCTCAGGTCCTTGATATAGATGGCTGTACATATGAACCTTGTTCTTATGAAATTGAAACTTAGCTTAGTGTTATATATTCTCTAAGAGTGACCTCCTGAAAGCCTCCTTGTTGCTCATATGTGGACTTTCTGTAAGCCAAACTCAACATATAAACTCCATTACTTCCCCCCAGCACAGGACATGACTCCCAGGGATGAGCCTCCCTGGCACCGAGGGATTATTTCCAAACACCAACTAGCAATGCATTTGGAAAAAGACCTTGAACAAAAAGGGGAAATATTAAATACAAATGAGTTTTTATGGCTAAGAGATTTCAAAGTGAGTTGGGCAGTCATTCCAGAGATTACGTTTACGCACATCTCGGCAGGATCTCATTGACTGCCTCAGTAAACAGTGCCTAAAGCAGTGGTGATCCTGAGGGCTCTAGAGACATCTAGTCACTATAAGGAGGGCAGACAATCTCAGGAATTCCACACCTGTCAGTGGCCCTTACCTTGTATTATATGTTAACCTATCTCCCGAATGTAACAGAGTTAGACTCATTTATAATTTCCCTACACATGGTTTATTGCCCCTTTTATTTGAATGTATAATTAGCACTATACTCATTAAATATAGATACCAGAGACTTAAATCTTCAATCAGTTCATATGTTGGTTGAGCCCTGAAATTCAGCAGTGTTGTAACACCTCCTCTCCAGTTAATCAGACTCGCCCAAATCAACTAACGAAACAATTATTATACTCTCATAATCATACTTTTGTCCTGAAAAACAGAGAGTATCTGCAATTGCAAGCAAGACCGTTCCATCCATCTGCCCCATGGGATCTAAGTCCCCTCTCAATCAGGAACAGAGTGGGCATCACCATCCTAAAATCCTCAAGATTGAGGAATGAACAAACATAAGGTGGGAATGCAACTATGGGCTAAAGTAGACTTATTACTATTCCAGCAATGGAAGATCTTTTAACATTGATATAAAGGAAGTGCCCACCAGAGGTTCTGAGAGGAGGGAGAGGGAAGAAGAGGTGCAATATGGGACATTTTTAAGACATTTGAATTGTTCTGCATTACATTGCAATGATGGATACAGGCCATTATACATTTTGCCAAAACCTATGAAAATGTGCAGTGCAAAGTGTAAGCTATAAAGTAAACTATTGACCATGGTTAGTAGCAATGTTTCAATATGTGTTCAATTGTAACAAATATATCTCACTAATGAAAGATGTTGTTAATGAAAAAATGTGGGTAGGGGAGGGAGTGGACTAAATGGGAATGCCTCTATATTTTCGATGCATCATTTATGTAATCTAATGCTTCTTTAAAAAGAAAAAAAAGCAAAAAGAAAATATGGCTTCAATTTTAAGGGACAAAAAATAGGGAGGCATAAGGGAGTATGGAATTTTCCTTTTGGAGTAATTGAAATGTTATAAAATTGACTGAGGTTATGACAACACAACTCTGTGATGAAAATGAGAGCCTCTGAATGCACACTTTGAATGGATTACATAAAGCATAGGACTGTATAAAAAAGGCAATCCAGTGGTGGAAGACGGACTGTGGTTAACAGGATTAATATGAGAAGATTCTTTCAAGAAACATAACAAATTTATAAAACTAATATAGGGTGTTAATAATCAGATGGGTTGGGGGAAAATTACACCAAATTTAAGTTATGGGCTATAGTTAATAGTAATATTTTGACAATACGCTTTCATAGTTTGTAACAAATGTTCACAGCAATGCAAGATGTTAGTGGTGGGGTGATGTGTAGGATGATATGCATGTTTCATTTGTAAATTCACAACTTTTGCTATACATTTATTGTTTATGTATGTTCATGTCTGGATGATATATGTCAATAAAATTTTATTTAAAAATAAACTAAAGAAAAAAAGAAAATGAGTTAAATGGGAAAAGTTTTGCTTTATATATGTTACCATAATAAATATTTTAAAAAGAAAAGAAAAAAAATTAAATATTTCCTTTGGATTTTTTTTTCCCCTTTTTTTAATGTTCCAAAGAATAGCTATTAACACCATGTAGACCACAAGTCTTCAGTAAAAATTCACTGGGATCATACTAAAGTACAAGTTGTTTGAGGGCCAAAATCAAGACATTTGTCCTAGTTTGCCACAGGGCTGCTGATGCAAAGTACCAGAAATGGGTTGGCTTTTATAATGAGGATTTTATTTAGGGTAAAATATTACCTTTCTGAGGCCATGAAATGTCCAAATCAAGGCACCATTAGAAATGCTTTCTCACCAAAGTCAGCTGCTAGCTTTCCTAGCATGCTGCCATGTGGTGAAGCAAGATGGTGGACAATCTCTGTGGAGGTTTCTGCCTTCCCTTCCAGGCTCATCATCTCCTGTAGCCCAGTTCCTGAAGCACATCCCTTCAGCCTTGAGCTGCTCTGTAGACCCAGCCTCTTGGAGACTTCATGCTTAAGCTTTGGCTGCTAGAAATTCTCAAGTCCTCTCTCACATTGCAGTATCAAAAATGTCAGAGCTTCCTTTTTCTGTATGCCTCTCTCTGTGTGTCTTCATTTATATCAGACCCAGCAAGAGGGCAGATACCAAAGCTGACTCATGCCTCACTGATGTAGTCCCATCAAAAGCCCAAAAGTGATCTTTCCAAGTAATCTAATAAAAAACCCCTTAACTGAATTTAATGCAATCAAAGGGCTCCACACCCACAGGAATGTACTAGGTTGAGTACATATTTCTGGCATTCACAAAATTTAAACTGTCCCAACATCTATTATTTGATATCCATTGGACTTTTTACACTGTGCCTGAAACATAATGACTGTCAATAAATTACCCTGAACAAAGTGAGTAGAATAATATAAATCACTTCATTAATTCAGATCAACATAGTGCAATGTAAAAGACAGCATCATTCATGATGCCATAAAAGTTATTTTACTGAATTATGTTTTGACATATCATTTTCAAAATTGAGGAATACCTCAAGAAATACTCCCATGACACTTGTTTTATTATATATTATAGTATATTGATATTATTGAGAATAACATTCTCCAAATTGTAGAAGGTCTTCTTTATAATAACCTGAATGAGAAACAGATATCTGGTACAGGATGAAAATTGCTTTCCTTCTTTTGAAGAAGAGTTTCTTTTCCTTCCTCCTTGCCTTTGTCCTACCCCACTTCCTATTCCACTTCGTTCTCCTTTATCTTATGAACATTTTGAATCATATAAATTAACTATGTCATTTATGCCATTGAAATTTTAGATAATCAAAGCCAAATATTTGGTTCAGTTATAATAATGCATTTTGCATTATGCATTGCTATAATAAAGAACATTGTCTATATTTTAAATACTAACATCATTTATATTTCTTTTTATTTATTCACCCATTTATTCATTCTAAGCATTGTTGAGGAAAAAATATACACTGGCTTGGCCTTCATGTAGTTCAATCCTTACTCTGAAATACTGTATTTCAAGAACTATCTTAAATACCCCATTCTCATAACACCCACTGCCACCCCAAGGCTTCATTTACCTTAGCTGAAAAATTCTACTTACCTCTAAGTTAAAGTAAAGTTGCTAAGAAATATTTGCTCATACCATGCTCAAGGAATCTAAAGGAGTCCAGTTCTTCTTGTTCTTTCTTACTCATTTCAAGCATTAATGCTTGAAATTTTGTTTTAATTTTTGTTCTTAGATTTTTTTTTTTCTGTATGACCACAGAGTATCTACTGTTTCCAAAAATCCTGTAAAATCTCTTCTTTGCTTAATAATTTTGAAGCAGTTTCTATTGAGGTTGTCTTCCTTCCTGCATATCAGCTAATAAAGCATGCCCATTTGTTCATTCAGATCTCATTTATTTCAACATCATCATGGGTCTTCCACATTACTCATCTAGTACTTTTAAATGCTATTTTTCAACAAATCTGTGGTACCATGGATGATAACACAAACCCTATGTCATGTGCTTACATAAAAGAAAAGTTACTGGGAAGCAAATTATGCCATACTCATTAAAAGAATTATTACTCTTTTGAAGAATTTTTATAATATTTGCATGTACATAAAGAGAAATATAAGCAAACATATTTGCTAGAGTATTTTTAATACTATTTCACATTGATTCTGACTCTTCTGAATCATTTTTTTACTAAGAGACATTAATTTACATCTTTATCCACATTTTATCATCCTCTATGCAATAGTGGTAATTCCCTATAATAGTTCTCTACTTTTCTCTCTTGGGATATATCCCGAGACACTGACACCCTCCCTGCATATTTTAATGCTGACACTTATTTGACTTTATTGAGAGGTTTATCAGTTTTGAGGCAGCTAGGATTCATATTTTCCCTAAAGTCTTTCATTAATTGTCTCTTGACTTTTAAAACATGGAGTTGCAATTATCCTGTAATTTCAGCAAGACAAGCAACCTAGTCCATTCATGAGCAGGCAATGAAATTCTACAACTGCCATATGACAAACAACAAACTTAAGATACCATTGATTGAATAATATATCCTGATTTTGGAACTGTCAGTGTGAAAGTGCTTTCCAGTTACTTACTTTTGCTATTATTCCCTTTACACTTCTTTCCTCTCACTGGCCTCTGCTGGCTTTATTCAGTAACTACAGTGACTTCCTTTTAGGGCCATTTTATTAGTCAGCCAAAGAGGTGCTGCTGCAAAATACCAGAAATCTGTTGGCTTTTATAAAGGGTATTTATTGGGCTTACAGTCACAAAGCCATAAAGAGTAAGTTCTTCTCTCACCAAAGTCTGTTGCCATGTATTGGAGCAAGATGGCTGCCAGTCTCTGCAATGGTTCAACCTTCCTCTTCCTCTCATGGGCTCTGTGGTCCCAGCTTCTTCTGATCTCAGTTGATAAGGCTTGTCTCTCTCCCCAGGGCTTGTTTCTCTCCAGGCTTGGCTGCAGCTCTAGACTATCAGGCTCATCTCTCTTCCCAGAGACTCTGCTGTGTCAGTGGAGCTGTTTCTATTCATCTGTGTTTTTCTCCTGTGTGTCTACTTCCTCGCCTTTGATTGAGCATGTCTTTATATAGCACGCTAAGGTGGGTGGTGGGTGGCAGGGACTCAAACTGAGTCACCCTAATGAGTTGGTCAAATAAAAGCCATAATCTTGATTTAATAAAGTAAAACTGAAATCTCTGAATGTAATACAATCTAATATGCCCAGAGGAACAGACAAGTTTAAAACACAATTCAAAATCTATTTTTGGAATTCATAAACAATAACAAATGCCACAGCCATAATGAAGAGTATGACAATTTGCAAGCAACAATCTCCTGATATTTACTATTATGCTTTGGATCTACTCTCCACTATTGATATTATGATGAACTTTCCTAATGAAGATGTGATTCCTATTGTTTAGGATGCAATGCTATGTAACAGAAGAAATTTTTCTCCCCTCATATGTGATTTATACTAAAGAATCATGCAGAGAAATCCTTTAACCTCTGTTAGCTTTTATAGCCATCTCTTCAGATTTGTGTGCAATTTCACCAGGGCCTACTCAATAGTCAAGCTCAGAAGTGAACCTGAACCACGATTACTGCCTAGTCTGAGTGTTTGAATTTTCTTCCACCTCAGGAGCAGTTTCCAGCTCAGAAATTATTGGCAATCAATTTTCTCCCTTATTTAAGATTCTTAATCTTCATGTCTATGGAAACTGAAAACTGTCAAAGTCATCTGTTATCATTATGTTATTTTCCCTTCTGTTAGAGCCTTTATAACCTATATGTCTAAATCTATACCTTCTCATACTACTTATATTTTGATCTTCTCTTTTTATCTCCTTCTGTTTTAGGATTGACGTGTAACAGGACATTTGCTATTTTTAATTTTGTATATATTCAGGAAGAGGAAATAGTTTTTACTATTCTATTCTAAAGGCATCAAAAGACTTATCTTCTAACCTCCCATCCTTCTTTGCTCTCATCACTTTCCGCTGCTTCCTTGTTTTCTCCTTTCCGATGCTATCTGCTTCCTTCTTTCTTTCACCTGAAAACACCTGAAAATTTTCCCTTATTTCCATCATTTATCCATCAGGCTTTTCCTCTTGCTGTTCAATGTACTGCAGCTCATTGGGGAGCTTGTATCAATCTACCCTTTTCTATTACTCAGATTACAACATGATTGAAGAATAAACCAACATTGACACATATCTTGAATCCAGAGTAAAGCCAAATTTAAAAAGAGAGACTTATTGAGCAAAAAGATTTATTGTCCTGTTTTGGCCACTTAAAAGTAAGAGTATTATTTCATGGGGAAGAAAAAAGATGGTGAGTGGCTAGCATATACGACACTACTTTAGAAAAATGGATAAAACAAACTCAATAATGAGAAAGTGTGGTAGGAAGCAAAGATGGCTAAAAGCATGCACTGACCCGAGGATGGCCTGTTAAGTATGCACTTCCAGATATTAGGAGAGGTAGCTCATAGGAAATGGCCTGTGGTCTTGGCAGCAGAAGTAAAGGAATGAATTTATGAGAGAAATATGGTCTCCCTAGCCAGCAGAAATTCATGAAATTCATGAAAATAGTACAGTTTTCTCTGAAGCTCCTTAATAGCCAAGGCCCCATGAGTAAACAAAAAAGTAGATAAAAGTGCAGAATTGGAAATTTTTAAAATTTCACTCAGATTTTACCAGCAGAGGGAAGATGGACATTATTTAAGAAAAGATTCATTGGGAATCTGTGTCAGTACAACCTTGAGTATGAAACAGAGTAAATGGCTAAGATGACAGGAGACTTGGATTCCAAAATTCACTGAGATTGAACCTTGCTTTGTACCACAATCCTTTATGACATTTGGTATATGCTCAAAGTCTGCTTTTGTAGGGAAAACTGAGACAATCTTATTGGAAGTCTCACTAATTTATTTGGTAATTTTCTTAGTCTAACTCATAATGTAACTTCTGTTTGTGGTAATAATGGTGTAATTTGTTTCTAACAAAATATATAATCATGATATCAATGAATAAATGTATTAGAAGATTAAATTAAGACCTCCACAAGAAGTTCTTCCTATAGATACTGTTTGGCCAGAGTAGGAACTAAATTTAGTTAACAATCAATTATTACAGGATGGAAGATTAGAAAAAGTCTATTGACCCTGTGTACATATTTCTGGATGGTGAAACATGCCAAGTTGAGTGTGATATTTCTGGAAAATCAAAATTAACTTTTGTCCTTTTGTCTCAAGAATCTCTTACCTACATGTTTAGAATATAATAATATTCCACAAAGCACATTGCTATTCATAGGCTATCTCATGAATATTATGTGTCTCAATGGAGGCAAGTAAGTGAATGTGGATAGATAAATGCAAACGCATCAGTGAACCTCAAAATATTTTCCTCAATATCATTAAGAATGTATTAATTTTTGTAGGAAATTTTTGTAGGCTTTTTTGAAAGCCAATTCCTCTAGTTTTCCTTTTGTTTTAACATGGAAAATCTCACTGTAGTAAGTTTAATGATCTTAATGGATTGGATATGGATTCCATATTTTACAATTGAAATATCACATGTGAGAATGCATACAGGAAAGCAAAATTTAAGTCTTGAGAGAATGTTAGATGACAGATTTTAAATCAAGTATATATAGTTCACAAAATTTATTTAACTATATCTAATTATAAAAATAAATAAGCTTGAAAACAATGGCTATATTTAAAAGCAATATTTTCCTTTGAATTGATTAGCATGAATAATAAATCTAAAAATCAAATGTTATCACCAAGTAATAACATTTAAATTTCTGAACAATTCCTTTACCATTCTTGTTAATATCCATATTAAACTAAATAATAAATTGGCAATATATGCAAAAAATTTTAATGTATTATTTTTGTGTAACACAAGTCTTGAAAACAAATCTAATAATTTAGTATATGTAGGAGTTGATATTTTCTGGTAGAAGCCGCCAAATAAAAACAAATCTGGACTTAGAGAAGGAGAGAAGAGGCTGCTATAATCTCAGTAATCTTCAAGTATCTCAAAACCAAATAGAAAAAGGCTTTTATTTTATAAGGAAGTGTAAGTAGAGTTATCAGGAAGGGGAAGTTGGGCAAGCCATAGGGAATGAGTAGACAATATGATCAGGGTGGTTTGACAAGAAAAAGGTCAACCAATAGGGGTCCTGCATTTTAGTACTTTCTCAGACTTGGGGACAAATCAGAGTTCTTGGGCCTGTGAGGAGAGAAGCATGAGTAAATTTTTGTTATGAGAAATTAGGGCATAAAAGATTAGCAATTGTAAATACTTGGTCAAACCACAAATTAATATTAGAGTGATATCAACAAAGTTCCATCTTCAGCAATTCTTAGCCTATAGGCAACACACATGCCAAATGCAAGTTAGCAAATCTGATTACAATATACACAAAATTTATGGATAGAAATTGGTTAGCAGAAGGTCTACAATGCATTCTCTCTCTTTACAAAGTGGGTATACCACCAGTAAAAAAGAAGGACTGTGAACTGGTCAAAGCTTCTTAGGAAAATACCACAGACAGACCTCATGAAAATTCATTGATGGCATTTGTTAGCAGGAATGCTTTTAATAGGATGTTCTTGACATCTCTGGAATTATTCATTGTCAACAAACCCAAAATCTGTGTATTTTGAGGTTCCTTGGAAAATGTCCTGTAAGCTATGTAACCATTAGGGTAAAAAGTAGAAACATTTCGTGACTGAAAAAAATCTACCTCTATTTAAATACTGATGTGGCATATGTCATTCATAGACCTCACATGACAAATTCTGGCCAGTGTGCATACTAAGGTGGGTCTCATTGCAAAAATACAATCCTATATGTTATTTTAATATTTTCATTGCAAAGCATTTCTGACTAAATATCCAAATTAACTAGTTATACCAAGAAATTTTATTTAATATTGTGTCCCTGTTTCTCAGAAAAATATTAGATAAATTTGAAGGCCAGCTTTAAAAATGTTTGTCTTCCTTAATGAAATATAAGAAGATCAGCATGGAATAGAAGTTCTAATGAAATAATATATGCCAATGAAACACGAATATATTGAATGCATGTAATTATAAATCTTAGTCTTGAAAAATTGAAACTTAGTGGTTACCTTAGTTTCTGAGGGGAAGGGGAGGGATGAATAGGTGGAACATAGGGCATTTTTAGGGCATCGGGATTTTTCTCCATGATTTTGCAATGATGGATACAGGTCATTAAACATTTTGTCAAAACCTATAAAACTGTGCTTTTCTGTAACCTAAAGCTAGTTTGAAAGAAAGTGAAAGAAAAATAAGACACTGGGGGAACATACAGAAGAAATTGTAAACATATATTAAAGATAACATATCTTGCAGTGATGAAAGGCAAAATGCAAGAAATTTTAGGGGGTCTTTATTTTGGGGGCAGTTTTGGATTTCAGTAACGTTCCAATTGTGACAGGGAAGGGTCACTGGAGCAGGGTGTCGGTGGTGGGGGAAAATGTATGAGGAAGGATATACTCAGGGCATGCTTCTGTGGAATCTGAATGTGTTCATATGGTCATGGGTATATCTCAGTGGATGGAGACCCACATAATAACCAACAAAATATTAAATTCCCACCCTGGGAAAAATTCCTATATTCTCTAATGGAATGGCAAGCATCTCTAGAGTACATAGGCAGTGTCTAGTGAAAGAGGACAGGCCAATACACCAGGCCTTTGATAGTGTATTAATGCTTGTTTTTGTCAACCTTATTCTTGAAAAATTGAAACTTAGCCTAGTAATATATATCCCGTAAGAGTTAACTCCTGAAAAACCTCCTTGTTACTCAAATGTGGACTCTCTTTAAGCCAAACTCAGCATATAGGCTCACTGCCTTTCCCCCTGCTGGGACATGACTCCTGGGAAGGGCTTCCTCGGCACCATGGGATTATTATCAAGCACCAACTAGAAATGCATTTGGAAAAAGACCTTGACCAAAAGGGGGAAATATTAAATACAAATGAGTTTTTGTGGCTAAGTTATCTCTTTTATTAAAAATATATACTTTTTAATATTTTTTCTTTTAAAGAAACTTAGATTACATAAATGTTACGCAAAAAATTATAGGGGATTCCCTATGCCCTGCTCCCTACCCCTCCCACATTTTCCCACATCAACAACATCTTTCATTAGTGTGGTACACTTGCCAAAATTGATGAGCACATCTTGGAGCATTGCCACTCAGTGTTGATTATAGTTTACATTGTAGTTTACACTCTGTCCCACACATTTTTGCAAGTTATTACAAGATATACAATGGCATGTATCTGTTATTACAATGTCATTCAGGATAATTCCCAAGCCCTGAAAAAGCCCCGAAATTACACTTCTTTTCCCCTCTCCCTCCCCATAGAACTTTTAGTGGTCACTGCCTTCACATCCATGATAAAAGTTCTTCCATTGCTAGGATCACAACAAGTCTACCATAGAACAATTGTAAGGCTACTCTAGTCTATTGTCCATTCCCCAATCCTGAGGATTCTGTGATGGTGATGTCCACTCCACCTCTTATTGAGAGGGGCTTAGATCCTATGGGACAGATGGATGGGACTTCCTTGCTTGCATTGCAGATTCTCTCTGTTCCTTGAGATGGTTGATGTTAGTCATCATCTCCTTGTTAGTTGTCCTGGGTGAGTCCAATGAACTGAAGAGTGGGTGTTGCAAATATGTTGAGATTCAGGGTCCAGCTGACACATGGACAGCTCAAAGATTTAAGTCTCTTGGACATAAAACTATCAGCTCTAGTACTAACTATAGGTTCAAATTGAGGGGCAGCAGAGCTATGTGTAAGGAAAACACAACTGAGTCCAACATTATCACACTGGGGAGCATAAATTCCAAAGTAGGGTCCACTGGCAGGGTGCCAAACTCCTGAGCTGTCTGCCCTGTCCATAGTGTCTGGATGTCTCCAGAGCTCTCAAGAGCTCTGCTATTTGAGGTAATATTTACTTTGGCAGTCAATGAGTTCCTGCTGAGACATGCACAAGCATAACCTCTGAAATGACCTCCTGACTCACTTTGAAATCTCTCAGCCATATAAACTCATTTGTCTTACCATTTCCCCCTTTTGGTCAAGGTCTTTTTTCCATTTGCATTGTTAGTTGGTTCTTGGTAGTAATCCCTCTGTGCTAGGGAGGCTCATCCCTGGGAGTCATCCACACTGGGGGAAATGTAATGCATTTGTATGCTGAGTTTTGGTTTAGAGAGAGACGACATTTGAGCAACAAGGAGGCTCTAAGGAGGTAACACTTAGGCACCCTATAATGCTATGCTAAGTTTCAATTTAAAAAGTAAAGGTTCATAAGTAGAGTCATCACAATCAATGGCCCGTCAATGGTCCATCCTCCTTCAGTGGTCACTGTACCTTTACTCAGGGGATTCTTGTTGTTCCATTAGAGAATGGGGCAGAGCTCTCCAGGATGGGAAATTTCTATTTCTTTGATTATTGTATGGATCACCACCCACTGTGACAATGACCCATGAACACTTGAACACATTCATATGTCTTATAGGTATGCCCCAGGTGAAACTTCTACCATGAAGACATTTCAAAGTGAGTCAGGAGGTCATTCCAGAGGTTACACTCATGCATATTTCAGGATGATCTCACTGACTGCCACAGTAAACAGTGCCTTAAGCAGGGGTGCTCCTGAGGACTCTAGAAATATCTGGACACTATAGGAGGGCAGACAATCCCAGGAAATTGGCACCCTGTTGGTGGGCCTTATCCTGGAATATATGTTAACCTATCTCCCAATGAAACAGGTAGACTCATTTATAATTTCCCTACACATCATTCTTCTGTCCCTTTTATTTGAACCAATAATTAGCTCTATACCCATTAAATATATGTCCTAGAGCCTTCAATCTTTGGTCTGTTCATATGCCAGTTGAGCCAACACCTACTCTCCAGTTCATTGGACTCACCTAGGACAACTAATAAATGATTATGATGGACAATGCTTATCCCAAAAAACAGAGAATTTATACAGCTGCAAGCAAGACAGTTCCATGCATCTGCTCAATGGGATCTTAGTCCCCTATCAATCAGAAGCACAGTTGGCATCATCATCCCCAAATCCTCAAGATTGTGGAATGAACAAACATAAGGAGGTAATGCAACTATGGCTCAAAGTAGACTTATTATTATTCTAGTAATGGGGGAACTTGTAACATTGATATAAAGATAGTGGTCACTAGAGTTTCTGAGGGAAGGGAGAGGGAAGAATAGGTTTAACTTGGAGCATTTTTGGGACATTGGAATTGTTCTGCATGATATTGCAATGACAGATATAGGCTATTACACATTTTGTCAAAACCTATAAAATAATGCAAACTATAGACCATGTTTAGTAGCAATGCTTCAATATTTGCTCATCATTTGTAAAAAATGTACCACACTAATGAAAGATGTTATTAATAGGGGAAAATATGAGAGGGGGAGTGTTGGGGCATATGGGATTCCCCTACATTTTTAATGTCAGTTTTCTTTAATCTAAATCTTCTTTAAAAATAAAGTTAAAAAAAGAATATATTGAGATGAAAATTCAGGTGGGTAACATAAGAAAAAAGTATTGAGAAAATAAAAAGAAAATAACAAATTTAATATTTCCTTAAAGTAGTATATAGCATAAATCGTACTGTGGAAAATTGAAAAGTAGCATAAGGCTCCAACTTGAATTACTTGCTGTAGCAGTTTGGTATTATTTATGAATTCCAGAAATAGATATTGGACTATGTTTGTAAACTGGTCTGTTCCTCTGGGTATATTAGATTGCATTAACTTCAGAGGTTTCACTGTTAGTGGATTAAATTATGATTAGGTCTTTGATTGGGCCATGTCAGTAGGACATTGAATCCCCACCCCCTTGGTGAGCAGGGACTCACAGGGAAAACGACATGGCTGAGGAAGAATTTAGAGTTTTAATGCTGGAGCCCTGAGAAGTAAATACACAGAGAAGCAGATACGTGAGCAAAGAGAGAAGGCTCCATTAGACATGGCAGAGGCCCCGGAAAAGAGATGAGCTGTTTGACTGATGCTTATAGCTGGCTTTGTGGAAAGCAGAGCAGCTGAGCCCCAAGAGATACAAAACCTGGGTGAGAGACCAGACATTTCCCAGCCTACAGATGATATTGGAAGAAGCTGGGTCCATGGAGCCTTAGGAGAAAGAGGAAGCCTTGCAGATGTCGGCAGCTATCTTGCTCCAACACATGGGAACAGACTTTGGTGAGGGAAGTAAATTATATTTTATGGCCTGGTAAGTGTAAGCTTCTACCCCAAATAAATACCCTTTATAAAAGCCAACAGATTTCTGGTATTTTGCATCAGCACCCCTCTGGCTGACTAATACACTTGCTTAGAATGTAGGAAAAAAAGGGAAAAATTGAGTACTAATTCCATAGTATATATAACTACTGTAACAAATTACCACAAATTTAGTGCTTTAAAACAACAAAAAAAATTTTATGTCAGTTCTGTAGTTCAAAAGTCTAGTAGGCTCAGGTGGTTCCCCTACTGTGGGTTTCAGTGCCTATATCAAGTTGCCGGATTCCTTTTTGGAGATTCTGGGTTGTTGGTAGAATTCAGTTCCTGGAGGCTGTAGTGATGAAGTCCCACTTTCTTTGCTAGTTATTGGTGGAGGGTTATTCTCAGCATCTATAGACCACCTATATTTTGTGGATTGTGTACCCCTCCCTCCATCTTCAAAGCCAGTAATGATGGGATTCATCATTCTCAAGCTTAGAATGTTCTAACCTCAAGCAGGAGAAAAGTCTTTTGTGAGTAGATTGGAATCACATGAATGACCCAGGATCCTCTCCACATCTCAAAAGATGGTCCTTTTTGGCATGCATGTAACATATCCACAGGTTCCAGGGATTAAAGTGTGAGCATTTTGGGGAGGCCATTATTCTAGCTACAACAGTTTACTAGATGGTTAATAATCTGGCCTATTTTTGTCACCATTTTCTCAGATGTGAAGTGGGAAAGATAGTAATACCTACTTCATATACTTTTATGAGGAATAACATGATTACCTAAGCAAAATAGTCAAGCAAATATCACATGTAGAAAAAATATATGAGTTCACTGTTACTTTATAAATATATAGCAAAAATATGAAAGCACTCCATTTTGTAACATTTTGTGAAAACTCATGTGATCAATACCATGAAGCCAATACAAATATTATTAATGCCTCTAATGATATGAAAGAAAAGCTTTGTTATGTTATTCAGCTAAAATAACAAGGGTAGGAGGGATGGATGGATGGATGGATGGATGGATGGAAGATAATAAACTCAAGTAACCAAAATTAACTACATGCACTTGACAGAAATATTCCAAGATTTTAACATTATCTGTCACCTGGAAAATGAAGTTTATAAGCTATTTTCTATATGCTTATTCATGATTAAAACATTATACAATATATTGCTTTCAAAATATTCAACAAAATTGAAATGAATTGTCTATGATACACCAAGTCTTTCCCCCATCTTTCTTCTACTTATACAGGATGAAATAAATGATCATATCTATATCCATTGCAGATAATGGTTTCAGATCACCTCGTTTTATAGCATGGCTTTAGTGAATCACCACCATTTGATCTTAGCCAGTGGAACCACAAAAGATGTCCTTCTTTTATTGTACTTGCACAGGGCTATTCCTCAACTTTTCTCAATCAGCAGAGTGATAGGGAGTAGACTGATGGCCTTTAGTAGAATTGTTTCTGTAAACAGGAGAGTCCCACTCTTTCCTATTTGTCTCTTCTTTCTTTGGGCCAATCAATTTTATTCCATTTCTCAATTTTCAAGAGATAAAAATAAATCAATAAACATCAGCTAGTTTGGCTGTTCTGGACACATTTGTTAACAACTAAATTGATTGCCTCATGACTATTTTTCATCTTTAATCAACATTTAAGCATGTCATATATATTGCATATATCATAAATGCTTGAAAGTTGCCTAGTTACACCTTGGCAGTAATATGCACTCATAATCATTGCAGTAATGTTTATCTTAATCAAAAACCAGTCTCCTAAACTATAAGCCCACTTTCTTGATCTCTGATATGATAACTTGCCCAGTTCCAGACTTCCTTATAAACCAGTTAAAAAAATCAGATAATTCATTCCATTACTTGGTGAGCACGATTTGCACTATGCCTACAGTTTCTACTGTTTTCCACTGTTTATAACAATTTCCAATTATTTATAACATTTTTCTCTATTATGAACTAATGTTTATAAAAGTTTTCTAGTTTGTGGTTTGAGAAAAACAAATAAAAATCCTGTTACTCTGCTATTTATTATGCTCAGCTGCTATAGGTGGTTGTACGCTTTATTTGTCATAACAGTGGATCATAAAATGGTAAGTATTTGATGTACTATTGCTTGTCCTGGAAGGTGATAGTAATGAAAAGGTTGTTACTCTTAAGCAATTGTCAGATGTAATCAAACATAGAAACTTTATTGTTGAAATATCTTCAGGAAATATAACTTTGTTGTTACAACTTTTAAACATAACTAGATTCTAAACCCTTTTTATATACTAAAGCAATGATTTTCACAGTACTATATTTAATAACAATGTGTTTCTGTGGAATAAAATGGACATAGCATACTATAAAAAAAAAGTCTTCTCACTTTCTTCTCTGGAGCCTTGATTAGTTATCTATCCTTTCATAAACTTACTCACTTTTAGAAGATGAATTTTTCTTCTATGACTGGGCTAACATTATATGTTTTTAAAACTGGAATAGCTTTAAAAACTATTTCTAACACCTGACACCTAGCACCTACATACTTTCCAGAATCCTAACATATGACCAGTCCACTGATTTCACCACTGTGCCCTGAATACTTTCTATCCTGGAGTCTAACTATCTGCATATCTTCACTAAACATATATTATGTCATTATTGATGACACAGTTTGCCTGACTCAACTCTTTTCCACTCAAATACTGGGAGGATTCTCCCCTCAGGAATCTAAACTATATACTCTAACTAAAATTACCATTTTATAATAATACCAACAGTCCTTATGTATAAACTGGTATATGAAGAAAGTATCATCATAAATGTTTCAAAGTATTGTAAATGTGACATATAAAAATCTTTATTACTGAAGTCTATTTTGTCTTTATTGATTACTGAGATAATTTGAGAATAGCTCATGGAGCTTACTATGTTATTTACATCATTGATGATAATTGTAGTTACACAAATTACAGAAAGCATCAGAAGGATTTAATATACCTCTTGTCTAATATTTCCAAGGTGGCTTATGTATAAAATAGTAGATTTTATGCTCAACTTTCATGATATAAAATTTTCAACAGGAGCAACAACAAATAGGTAACAAAAAGCCAAAATTTTATGTGCTTACAATATTTTATTCATCTCAAATTTAATTATTCATGATATTTTCATTTTCATGAATAAGGTTTTCTCTATGAAACAAAGTTCATCAGTTTCTTCACTAAAGAAGAAATTTGATATTTTAAGAGGATTGTGGTTTTAGTAGCTAAAATATTTTCTAAAAGAAAAAATGGTGTTGCATAGCAAAGTAACAAAAGTATTGCCAAATTGAGTTAAATCTTATATATCAGAGTTGGCAGAAAAGGAGGCTTTTCCCACAGAAAGTTGCAAAAACTAAGTGGCAAAAAATGAGGATTTTCTCACAGAATGTAATGAATCCATCTTATAGAGATATATGAAAAGCTTTATATCATATGGCTATAATGAAGAAAGAAGGAAATGTAGCTTTACTTGCACAATGTAGTTTCAAATGAATTTACTACCAAGTATATGGTGTTTTCTACCATATATTCAAATGTCTTATACAAATATCATCTCCTCTATTAATGAGTACTATGTATAAAATTTAAATAAAAATAATATGAAATTTAAAATACCCAAAGTGCTCAAATGTTTTCCAGATGATATATATTATTCTTCCCTTCTGTTCATAGATGAAATAGAAGGAAAAACAGGAGCACTAATTAGTAGTATTTGGAAAGGGCCTTGACTGAAAAAATTCTAATTTTCAAAATAAAGTCTCTTTAAGTGCCTTAACCTTTCTCTGCCTCATTTATCTCATTTCAAATATAGAGGACTTGCCATTCATTTTCTTACTTTTCATGATAAATGTAGCTAATGGACTAATTTCAGTAAAATTAGTCAACTAATCATGCATTTGACTCTTGGATTTTATATTAGTTGAAGTTCTTTCAATGAAAATTTGAAAACTACCATAAAAATTATAATAAAATATACTAGGATATTATATTAAAGGCAGAAGAATTAATGGCAGAATGCAGTACAAGTTTAGTAATTTTACTTGATTGCTATTAGCTCCTTTAATTTTTGTGTATTAAATACTAAAAGAAATCTTAATAATATCTTCTTTTACCCAACTCTTCTATTACTCTGCTTCTTTTCCTATTACTAATTCCATTAATGGTTCCACAAGACATTCAATCACTCAGAGCCCTCTCAATGATCCTTACACAGATACCCACAATTAGAAATTACTTCTTGCCTTTCTAATAAAACAGAACACCAATTTGAATCTCTCATATGAATTATCATATTCAAGTAGAAAGAAACATTTTTTTTGGCACTTAACAGATATCATGTGTTTTGTTATTGTTTTTTTGTTTGTTTGTTTGCTTTGAAAGTTAATATAATGATAAATGAATGATAATAATCAGTTTAAAAATATTATCTTCACTATTAGACTTAAGTGCCTTAAGGCTAATAATCAAGCAATGAACTGATTGTTTTCTGCAAGGATATACCATAAATGGATTTGCAGCTGTAGTCAGTTGATTAAATCGACAGCCAATTGCATTTACATTCAACAAAGGAGAATGAATTTAGTAATGTGAAAGTCACTTCTTCTAATTAGTAAGGGGTCTTAAAAGAAAAACTTGGGATTTCAGAGGTCATAAAAAAAGAATTCCCACCTAAACTTCAGCAAGCCAGGTACCTCTGGGAAATTTGGACTTAATGTCAACAGTTTATGACCAGCCCTATGGAATTTGGAGTTGCTAGACCCTATATTTGGTGTGAGCCAATACCATATAATCTCTCTCTTTCTCTGATCTCTCTCTTTCTCTTTAAAGGGAGAGAGACAGAGATGAGAGATAAAAGAGATGAGAGAGAGAAGGAGAGAGAGAGAGAGAGAGAGAGAGAGAGAGAGAGAGAGAGAGAGAGAGAGAGAGAGAGGACACCAATAATTATATTTTAAAAATTGAAATGAAAGGATGGGTATATTAGTCAGCCAAAGGGGTGCTGGTGCAAAGTACCAGAAAACTGTTGGCTTTTATAAAGGGTATTTATTTGGGGTAAAAGCTTACAGTTACAAGGCCCTAAAGAGTCCAACTAAAGGTTACTTCCTTACCAAACTCTGTTGCCACATGTTGAAACATGATGGCGGGTGACATCTTTCAGGTTTCAGCCTTCATCGTCCCTCTTAAGGCTCTGTGGGTTCAGCTTCTTCTGATCTCAGCTGTAGGGTGGCATAGGACTCATCTGTCTTCGCAGGGCTCATTTCTTTCCAGGCTCAGCTGTTCTGTTCTCTTCACAAGGTCAAAAGGTCAGCTGTAAACTCTCAGGCAAATGGCTCATCTCTCTTCTTGGGGCCTCTGCTGTGTTTATGGAGCTGTCTCTCTTCCTCTGTGTATCTTCTCTGTGTATCTACTTCTGTGTTCTAGATGTGGGTTCTAGTACCAGATTATACATGTGCATAATTGTTGTGTAAGTTCACAGCTTCTGTCATAAAAATATATTTAAAAACAATAATAATTGGGTGGGTTGGGGAAAATACACCAAATGTAAGATATGGACCATAGTTGGAAGTAATATTTTGATTATACTTGCATAGTTTGTTACAAATGTTTTAAAACAATGCAAGATGTTGGTGGTGCAGAGATGTATGAGACCCCTGTATGATGCTATGCATGTTTGTTTTGTAAGTTCAAAACTTTTACTATAAACTTATTGTTTATGTATGTTTATGTATGAATGATATATTTCAATAAAATTTTTAAAAAATGATAAAAAACAGATTATAAGAAGTTTCTTTGAAAAACTTTATGCCAACATATTAAATTGCTTTGGTAAACTGGACACATTCCTAGAAACACAGAGAGTCACTACACTGACTCAAGAGAATAGAAGCTCTCAAGAGGCCAATGGCAAATAAAACGATTGAACCAGTAATCAAAAAGTCACAACAAAGAAAAGCCCAGGATCAGATGGCTTTGCTCATGTATTTTACCAAATGTTCCAAGAAGAATTGATACCAATGTTTCTCAAACTCTTCAAAAACTTGAATACAAGGAAACACTTCCAAACTCATTATATGAGACTGATGTCAGCCTAAAACTAAACCCAGATAAAGACACCACAAGAAAAGAAAATTATAAACCAATATCCTTTATGAATATAGATGCCAAAAATTCACAACAAAATACAACTAAACTAAATCCAACAACACTTTAAAAGAATTATACACCATGATCAAGTGGGATTTATCCCAGGTATACAAGGGTGTTTCAACATAAATTAATTTAATACACCATATTAATAAAATGAATGAAAAAACAAAACAAAACACATGATCATCTCAACTGATGCACAAAAGATGTTTGATAAAATCCAGAGCCCCTTCTTGAAAACCAACTTTGAAAACTAGAAATAGAAGGAAACTTAGTCACCATGATAAACAGCATTTATGAAAAACCCACAGCTAACATGCTACCCAGTGGTGACCAAGTGAAATCTTTCCCTCTAAGATCAGGAAAAATCAAGTTAATCTCTTGTCAACACAGCTATTCAAAATTGAACTGAAAGTACTAGTCAGAACAATTAAGAAGAAAAATAAATTCAAAGCATTCAAATTGGAAAGGAAGAAGTAAAACTTATCCTATTTGCAGATGACATGATTTTTTTATATAGAAAATCTTGAAAAATCTGAACAAAGCTTCTAGAGTTAATAAATACATTCATCAACAATGCAGGGAACAGGAAAACATGCAAAAATCAGTAAGGTTTCTATACAACAGTAATGAGCCATCTGGAGAGGAAATTAATGAAACAATTCCATTTACAGCAGAAGCTAAAATAATCAAATATCTAAGAATAAATTCAACCAAGGATATACAAGATGTATACATGGAAATCTACAAAGCATTATTAAAAGAAATTTAAAAAGACCTAAAGAAATGTAAAGACATACTATGTTCATGGACTGGATGATTAAACATTGTTAAGATATCAACTCTACCCAAAGCAATTTACAAATTCAATGCAACCCAATTAAAATCCAAATCCCTTCTTTGCAGAAACAAAAAAGCCAATCATCCAATTTATATGGAAATATACCCAAAAGAATTGAAAGCAGTGAGTCAAACAGATATTTGCACACTTATATTTATAGTATCTACATTCACAATTGCCAAATGATGGAAGCAACCCAAGTGTCCATCAACAGATGATGGAGAAAAAAAAATGTGGTATAGACATATAATCAAATATTATGCAGCTTTGAAAAGGAACGAAGTTATGATACATGTGCCAACATGGATGAAACTTGAATATAGCATGTTGTGTGAAATAAGCCAGACACAAAAGGACAAATATTATATTATCTCTATCTCACTGGTAGGTAATAATTAGGATAAACAAATTCATAGAGTCAGAAAATAGAATACAGGTTATCAGGGGCTGGTTTTTGGTAGGAATTCTTAATTTGTGCAGAGTTTCTGTTTTGGGCGATGGAAAAGTTTTGGGATGTATAGTGGTAATCATAACACAAAATTGTTAATGCAATTAACACCAATGAATTATATATCTGAATGTGGTTAAAATGGGAAATTTTAGGTCATATATAAGTCGTTAGTATGAAAGATTTTTTTAATCAACCATAAGACTGTAAAACACATACAGTGAACTCTAATATAAACTATGTCAATAGTTGATAGCATAATTATAATAATATTCTCTCATTAATTGTAAAAAAAAGTACTACATTAATGCAAAATGTTATAAATGGGGGAAGGTATACGGGAACTCTGTATTTTATGCATGATCTGTATGCAAACCTACAAGTTCTCTAATTTAAAATATATATAGTTGGTATTGATAAGGTTCCTAGGTAGAAATGGCAGTCCCCTAAAGCATCTTACCATCTTTTAAAAAATTTAAGCAAGTGTACTTTTTCTTATAAGTTAACATGCAAATGACCATAGCCTAGTACATTGATTACACCTTGTTTGTAGAAAATAAAAAAGAAATAATGAAAAACTAATGGGGTCAGGACTTCTTGTTTTAGCCCTAACATGTAAATATTTGTAGGTAGTTACTACTATCCTTAAAGTCTTAAGAAAGCTGAATAAACTGAAAATCAACTACTTTTCTTGTACTAAATGGAAAATCAGGTTCCAGGAAAAATGGCCATGCTGAAATTTGGAGATGCAGTCCAATACATGGTGCCACTGCTGAGATCTGCTTACCTGGAGTAGGATCACTGGAGCTATAATGAGATAGGAACACTTAAGTATATATTTTGACAAATTTCTGGGTGCTAACCATGGACTAGAATGAGAATGAGAGACTCCAGGGGACCACAGTCTTGCGGAAGGAAAAATCTTATGGGTTTTACCTCTAGGTCCTTCATGTATGTGGCAGAGGAAGGGGAGAGTAAACACAGTGAAAAACCCTCAGAGAATTCTCCAAAATAAATCCCTACTCTCCAGGAGAAAACTTCTTACTAGATCCTTATCCCAGCTGGAGGAATTAATTCCTCCCACTCCAGCCCTCTCCATCCCACTTATCTAAAGAAAAAAAGAAAACATAGTCAATGGAGTCAGGGTTTCAGTAAATAGACAAGAAATGCTACAACCAAGGAAGGGACTAGGGGACAGTGGCAGAAAAAGTTAGTGGTGAAACAATTGTGAAAGTCACAGCCTCAAGATACAGGCAAAATAAAAAAACTGAGATATGATCAGAAGATTATAGAATGCACCCTGTCACCCACATGTTTCCAACAGATCAACAGAACTCCAGGAAAATAAAAGCAAATTACAATTGAAAGAACTTTAAGTTCTTTTTTAAGAAGGGAAGTTAGATTAACTCAAAGTCAAGAGGAGAATAAAACACAAACACAAAAAGAATTTGAAACATCTTTTAGAAGTTGAAACCCACAGTTAGAGTGAATATTAACTGCAACATTATTACTAAACTAATTAATATAAATCCTCACACTACAGAATAATTTACCTCAGTTCCTAGTACCCAGTACAATATGTCCAGCTTTCAACAAAAATTTGTAAGGAATGGCAAAGGCAAGAAAATACAATCTTAAGAAACAAAGTGGCACCAATTAGAATCATGCCACCAATTTTGGAAGTAAGAGACAGTCTCAGAGACCTGTGGGACCCCATCAAGCATACCACCGCACAAGTAATGGGCATCCCAGACAATGAGAAGAAAGAGAAAAAGACAGAAAGAATATGTAAAGAAATACTAGCCAACAAATCCCCACTCCCCAAATTTGATGAAAAATACTAACCTACACATCCAAGAGGTTCAACAAATTTTATACAGAATAAACTCAAAGAGATCCACATGTCATAATCAAACTATTATAAACCAAAGACAAAGACAGAATCCTTAAGCAGCAATAGAGAAGTAATTCATTACATAAAAGGGATCCTCAATAAAATTAAAGGTTGAATTATTAGAAACCACAGAGGACACAGAGATTATTCTAAATTAAGATAGCTATAATTTCCAGGGCAACCACTAAGCAAATAACCAAAAAATATAGTAAAAGAAATGACAGGTGAATTAAAATGGCCCACTAGACAATATCTATTTAACACAAAAGAAGGCAGTAATGGGGGAATGGAGGAGCATAAAGACATAAGATGTAGAAAACAAATTCCAAGATGGAATACATAAATTGTCCCATCTTAGTAATCACATTAAAGGTAAATGGATTAAACACACCAATTAAAAGAAAGATATTGGAAGGATGGATAAAAAATATGATTAAAATATATGCTATCTAAAGGAAGCATGCTTTAGATTCAAACACACAAATGAGTTGAAAGTAAAACATGGAAAAAGATATTTATGCAAATATTAACTCAAAGAGAACTAGAATGGCTATAGTAATATCAGACAAAATGGACTTTAAGGCACAATTTGTTGCTAGAGGTAAAGAAGATTATTTAATAGTGATAAAATGGCCAATCCATCAAGAAGACATAATAATTATAAACATATGCAGCCAAACTTTAGAGTGCCAAAATACAAGAAACATAAACTGACAATATTGTAGGTACAAATAGATAATTCAACAATAATCATTGGAGACTTCAGCACACAATTTCAACAATGGACAGAATATCTGGGAAGAAAATAAACAAAGACAGAGAATTCCTGAACTAAACTATAAACTAACTAGATCTAAAAAACATTTGCAGAATACCCCCACCCAATAATAGGAGACACATTCTTCTGAATTGCATTTGGAACATTGTCCAGGTTATACCATATTTTAGGTCATAAAACAATTCTCAATGCATTGCAAAAGATTGAAATAATACAATGTATACTCTCTGAAAGCAAGGGAATGAAGTTAGAAATCAGTAACAGAAGGAAATTTGGGAATTTCACACATATGTGAAAATTAAACAATGCATTCCTAAATAACCAGTGGGTCAAGGAAGAAATAACAATGGAATTAAGAATACACTTTTAGGTGGATGAAAATGAAAATGCAACATACTAAAACTTACAGGATACAGTGAAAACAGTACTCAGTGGGAAAATTTTTGGTCGTATTCTCCTACATTAAAAAAGAAAGCTCAAACTAATCCTATATCAAACAGAGAAAAGGAAATAAAGATTAAGAGGAAATTAATGAAAGAGAGAAAAGAAAAATAACACAGAAAAAAATGAAACCAAACTGTTTTTTTAAAAGATCACAACATTTACAAAGATTTAGCTAGCTAACTAAGAAGACTCAAATGATTAAAATCGGTAAGGTAAAGGGGCATTGCTACAGATCTTGTAGAAATAAAAGTGATTTTAAGGCATAACTAAGAACAATTGTATGCAAACAAATTAGATAACTAAAAGAAATGGGAAAATTCCAGAAAGACACGAACTACCAAAACCGACTCAATAACAAATAGAAAATCAATTAGAGATTGAGTTAGCATCCCCACAAGGAAAGACTCCTACAAGATGACTCATCTGGTATGTTCTACTGAATGTTTAAAGAATTAATACCAAACTTCACAGTTGTATTAGTCAGCCAAGAGGGGTGCTGATGCAAAGTACCAGAAATCTGTTGGCTTTTATAAAGGGTATTTATTTGGGGTAAAAATTTACAGTTACAAGGCCCTAAAGAGAACAACTCAAGGTTACTTCCTCACTCAAAGACAGTTGCCATGTGTTGAAGCAAGAAGGCTGGCGATATCTGCGAGGGTTCAGCTTTCCATTTTCCTCTTAAGGTTCCATGGGCCCAGCTTCTTCCCATCTCTGCTGTAGGCTGGCACAGGGGTCAGCTGCTCTGTTCTCTTAAGCTGAAAACTCTCAGGTGAATGACTCATCTCTCTCTGGGGCCCCAGCATGAAGTTGTCTCCTCTTCCATGTCTATGGAGCTCTTTCTATTCTTCTGTGTATCTTCTCTTGTGTGCGTATTCATTTATATAGCCCAATCAAGGGGGGGTGGGGACCCAACACTGATTCGCCCTAAAGATGTAATCAAATCAAAGCCCTAATCTTGATTTAATCAAGTAACTGTAAAACCTTTGAATTTAATACAATCAAAGGGTATCACACCTAGAAGAACAGACCATTTACTACATGATTCTTATCTTTTGGGGGGATCACAAATAATCTCAAACTGCCACAACAGTCTTCCGAATAATAAAAGAATGAAACAATTCCTAACTCATACTATGAGGCCAGCATTACCCTGATACTAAACCCAGATAAAGACATTACAATTAAAAAAATAATGCAGATGATTTATGTTTCATGAATCTAGATGTAAAAATCCTTAATATAAGGCTAGCAAGTTGAATCCAGCAACATGCAAAAAAGATCATTATATAATGACTGTTATTTATTCCAGAAATATAAGGTTGGTTCAACATATGAAAACTAATCAAAGTAATAAACAATATTAAAAGAATAAATGGGAAAGAATCACATGATCATCTCAATAGCCTCATAAAAAGCATTTGACAAAACAACATTCCTTCATGATAAAAACACTCAAGAAGTAGAAATAAAAGGAAACTTTTTCAACTCAATAAAGGGCATCTACAGAAAACCCACAGCTAATATCATGTAATGGTGCAGACTAAAATGTCTGCTACTAAGATCAAGAAAAGATAAGGATATCCACTTTCACGACTTCTATTCAAATTTTACTGGAGTTTCCAGCAAGGATAATTATGCAAGAAAAAGAAATGAGCCATGAAATAATACTATCTCTATTTGTTGATGCCTACATTTTGTATATAGAAAATCCTAAGGAATCCACTAATTATTTATAAGAACTAATAAATGAGACCAACAAATTTGCAAGATTCAGTTCAATATACAAAAAATAAATTATATTTCTATGAAGTATCTATGAAACTTTTAGAAATAATCTTAAGAAAACAAATCCATTTATAATAATATTTAAAAGAAAAAAACTTAGAAATAAACTTAACAAAAGAATTTCAAAACTTGCACAAAGAAAATTATAGAACATCATTGAAAATATTAAAGAAGACCTAAAGAAATGGAAAGACATCCTGCATTCATAGATCAGAATACTTATTATTGTTGATATAGCAATATAGCCTAAATCAATCTACAAATTCAGCAAAATATCTATTAAATTCCTACCAGGCCTTTTATTTTCTTGCAGAAATTGGCAAACTTATCCTAAAATTCCAATGTAAATTTTAGAGAGCCAAGATAAACAAAACAATCTTGAAAAGGAAGAATAAAATTGGAAGTTTGACACTTCCCAAGTCTAAAACATGCTATAAACTTACACAAAGATTATGTGGTACTGGTATAAAGACAGACACATAGATCAATACTGAGAGTCCAGAAATATATTCACTTACTTAAGACCAATTAACTTGTTATAATGGTGTCAAGAAAATGCAATGGAAAAAGAATAGGTATGTCAACAAATGGTGCAAGGTTAACTTTAACCAGAAATCACCATGAAAATGATTGAATTTTAAATTCAACAACATAAAAATTAGCTCAAATTAGATGAAAAAAATGTAAGAGCTAAAACTATGAAACTTTTAGAACAAAACATGTATTAACTTTCATGATTTTGTATCAGGCACTGATTTCTAAGATATGAAACTTAGAACAAGCAATCAAATAAAGATAAAAGATAAATTGGTCTTCATCAAAATTAAAAACATGTGTGCTTTAAGGACATCATTGCAAAATATAATGAAAATACAGCTCAGTGAATAAGGAGAAATAATTGCAAATTCTATATCTTATAAGTGTCTATTCTCTAGAATATATAAACTCTTACAACTTGACAACAAAAAGAAAAAATATCCCAATAGACATTTCTACAAAGAAGATATACTCATGTACAATAAACTCAGGAAAAGATGCTCAACATCATTAGTACTTAGGGAAATGCAAAACAAAGCCACAATACCACTTCACACCCAATCAGATGGCTCTAATAAAAAATACAGATCATACTAAGTGTTAGTGAGTATGTGGTGTTGTTGGAACTCTCTTATACTGCCGGTGGGACTATAAAATAGTGTAGCCATCTTGGAAAGCTGTCTGGCAGTTCTTCAAAAATTTAAGCATAGATTTACTCTAAAAGTTGTATATGAATTATCAAGGAAGCATTATTCAAAATATCCAAATAATGAAAACAAATAAAATATCTATCAGCTGATGAATGGATAAATGCAATTTGGTATAGCCATATAATGGAATATTATTCAGCCATCAAAAGGAGTAAAGTACTGATTCATGCTACTACACAGAATAACCTTGAAAACACTGGCTAAATGAAAGAAGCCAAACATAAAACACAACATATTGTATGATTCCATTTGCATGGAATTTTCAGAAAATGCAAATCCATAGAGACTGAAAGCAGAGTAGTGGTTACCATGGACTGGGGATAATGCAGAGTAATTGCTAATGGTTACAGGATCTTTCTTGAGGGTGATAAAATACTTTGGAATTAGATAGTGATTAAGTCTTCACAACCTTTTGAATATACTAGAAATCATTAACTGTGCACTTTAAAAGGTAAATTTTTTAATATGTGAAATATATTTTAATTAACAAAAAGCAAATGATTGAAGCCAGAAAAAGAGGGGGTAAAAGAAATAAAGCATAAGTGCAACAAATAGAAGATAGTCAAAACTATAGGATATTAAAATGTTATTGTTCTAAATTTAAGCAGATTGTCAAAGTGTATGAAAAGACAAGACCAACTTTATGTTGTCTATAAGAAACTCACTAAAATATAAAGACTCAGTTTAAAAAATAAATAATTGATTTTAATTATATACCAGAAATGAACAATTTGAAACTAATTTTAAAGTGTCATATCACTAACACAAAAAAGTAAATACTTGGGTATAACTCTAGTATGTAGATTTAGGTTTCTAGTACCATTCTTCAATAAAAGGAATAGAGATACCTTGGAGAAAGGCTGATTCTAGGACTGGGGCAGGAAATATACAAGAAGAGCCCAAAACAAATAGACAAAGCCAGAACAATTTGAATTACAAAAGAAATAAAATAGCAGTTAATTATAACCTAAGGTATAAAATAAATATCAATGAGTTTGCTGATATGATTAAATGATAAAAAAATAAAGTGAGGTAGAATAGACAAACCTCATGTGCAGAAGAATTCCAAATAATATATCTAGATATTCTACACCCGATGAGTTAGAGCATAACTCCCCATTGTTTTCAAAGAGTACGGTATTGAAAGGAGAGGGAAAGAGCAAATTTACAGTGTAGAAATCTGACAAAAATCACCTAAGATAGGTAATCAAGGTTAATATCAGCAGTAATGAATCATGTTCCCTTCATATGATGTGATGAAAATGGCACTTTAACGCTGTGGTGACCTTCCTCCTGCAAACCCATATTCCTAGTCTAATCATGAGAAAAAAACATCAGACAAATTTCAATTGAGGTACAGTCTGCAAAATACTGACGAGTTCTTAAAACGATCAAGGCCTTCAAAAACAAGGAAAGTCTGAGAAACTATTATAGCCAAGAGAAGTCTAAGGAGACATGACTACTAAATGTAATATTGGGTCCTGAATGGGATGTTGGAAGAGAAAAGGAACATTAAGTAGAAATTAAGGAAATCTGAGTAAAATATGATCTTTAATTAATATTAATAAACTGATCTTTGTTCATTAATTTTTGTAGATTGTCATAATTATGCAAGATGTTAATAATAGAAAAAATTGTATATGGGGTATATGGGCATTCTTTTTACCATCTTTGGAACTTTTCTGCGAATCTAAATTTGTGCTAAAAACGTTTACTTAAAAGAACAAAAAAAATAATGATAATAATAATACATTTATTGGGATCCATGAGAAATTAACTCCTGGCAAAGTTATAAGGGAAGTGTTGGAATTTCTATCAGAATTAGAGAATAACTACCACTAAAATAAAACTAAGTTATATAGCCAATGAAAAACAAAGCATAATACATTTTGATATATTTGAGATTGTAGAATTAATTTAATGTCTAACATGGAATAATTTCTTGAGCTAAAATTTAAATGCTCCTTATTTTAGTAAGTATGGTTTTATGCAGTCAAAATATTACTGAGAAGAGCATTTATTCAGAGCAACTGAGAACAGAACTTTTAGAAGAGAATACATTTATTTTAATTATATATTTTATCTTAAAATATACTCCTAGAGCTTGCCAGTAGAATGAAATACTTATTTATTATAAGAACTCTATGTCTTCATGTTACATTTCTTCAAAACATGGAACCTTACACTAGCAGGGATTCTTGGCTCTGCCAATGAAGTATTTATGACTCAAGGTAAGACAGTTGACAATTCAGCAAAATGTTTATAAGACTGGCTTAATAGATAACTTTAGGCACTCTAACAATTTAAATATAAAGCAAATATTATTATTTTAATATAAGTAGGTGAAATAATGTAAAGTGTATGGAATTTCCATTGCCACCTAAGAAAATTAAATTTTCATTGGATTTTGGACTTCTAGCCTCAAAACTGTGAGGCAATAAACTCCCATTGTTTATGCTAGAAAAAAATTCATTAGCTACTTCTGAACATTTTTCACAAGCTTTGAAACCTGTTGAACAAAGACATACAGGAACACATTGAAAGAAAGAAAAAGAGAAAGAGAGAGAGGGAGAGAGAGAGAGAGGGAGGGAGGGGGAGGAAAAAGGAGGGGAATGGGGACAGGAAGGTAGGAAAAGGAAAAGGAAAGAAGGAAGGAAGGAAGGAAGGAAGGAAGGAAGGGAAGGAAGGAAGGAAGGAAGGAAGGAAGGAAGGAAGGAAGGAAGGAAGGAAGGAAGGAAGGAAGGAGGGAAAACAATGATCTGTACTGAAAGTTTTTAAGAACTGAAGGTAATTTGGCAATTGAATATTTTTTTATTATTACTATTATTATTATTATTATTATTATTAGTAGTAGTAGTAGTAGTAGTAGTAGTAGTATCATTGTTTTAATCTAGAGACTGAAGAATTAAAGTGTTTCCAGTGTTGTCATTGGTGAGGAAGCTAATCAGAGGAGGGAAATGTTTAGTTATTCTTGAGGTTGTAGGACGACCTGCATGAGCATAGTTTATGTTCAGTTGGGGACTTCAAAATTTGCCTGCCACTAGAGCCATTTTCCACTTTCTAACTACTATAGTTCATTCACAAATAGCCATTCTTGTTTGTATGTTTGTTTTGTTTTGAATTGTTTTGTTCTCCAATTTGTCTTATCCAGGCCCAAGAGATCCATTTATTCAAAGTTAGGAAACAATGCTAAAAAGCAAGTCTTCTAAAGTAAAGTAGCATAATAATGGCAAGTGATTACTGATCAGAATAATATCAAACTGCTACACACCACCCTCTGAATTCCAAAAAATACATTAAAATATTTAAAAAATAAACCAACCTTAGATCAGTAACAATGCTAATTACAATATCACAGTTTATAGAAATACAGTTTTTCTCAGGGCAAAGTCCCCTCTGGCTGGAGACCTGTGAAAATTACAAAACAATTTATGTGCTTGCAATATACAAAGCGATAGACATAGAATAAACATTTGCATTACCGTAAGGAGAATTTGGTAGAGAAACATGACTCACTTTTCCTCTACAGTTCTGAAAACCTACAGGGCATACTCTACTAGATTTAAAAGTCTGAGAGTCATTCTTAAGATGATGGTTTTTTTTCTCATCCTTGGGGCCTCTTGGGGGCCCACACTTTCCACTGGTTTGCCTAATGGCCATTTCCTTGTTTCCACCCCCATCAAGCATCTGTGTGGTGACTGAGCTCCAGACCTCATTCTCCAAGTACATTGGGGTGATGGCCACTCTTTACCCAATCTTTGGGGTAGAGTCTCAACCCCCTTATTACAATGAGGAGGCAACAACATTCTCCCTAATCTCTGGTATATAGGCCCAACCCTCTCAGAAGAGTGAATTGGTGACCTGGCCTTTCATAATCTATGGGGTACAGGCCCACCCCTCTCAGAGCACTAGGGTGTTGACATCACTCTCCCCAACCATTGGGGAATGTGCTCCACCCTCTCTGAAGCCTGAGGCAGCAAAACTTTCCCTGCACAGTGGGCTGGAACACCCACCCTCTTCAAATGCCAGGGCAAACTCACCCTCTTGGTACACATGGGTGAGGTTCCTCTCTTGGCCCAAGGAGATGTCTTTCAATTCTTTGAAGTTATTTAGGAGAGTTGTGTGATTATCATTGATTGTCTTAAATCCTGAATTTCTTCAGGATATTTGGTTTGTTCCTTTGGTTGGGCCATCTCTTCCTGTTTCCTAGTATGGCTTGTAATTTTTTGCTGATGTCTAGGCATCTGATATGTTGGTGAATTTACTCTGATGGCCAATTTCCCTCTCTTGCCTATTGTTATAATTTTTTTCACATCTTTTCTTTGATATTTGGTTCAACTTATTCTAAGCTTTTAAAAGAC
>JAQZBX010017162.1:0-35829 GCA_029593785.1 Cabassous unicinctus | reverse complement strand
CCAGGTCGCAGTCAGGTGAGCAGTTCTACAAGCTGAAGGAGCAGCCAACCCCGGCACCTTTAGAAGTTTTAGTGCCTTGTGTGCACTGCTTACTGAGGCACGGGGATCCCCTATAACAGCCTGCAAATGCCCTTGTGTGCCTGGTGGTGGTGTTAGGTTCTGTCTTAACAAGGCTTCAGGGGCACAGTGCCAGCCTTCAATGTCAAGTGCAGCCTCTGTGGTAGCCACCCTTGTACCTTACAGAGAACAGGCTCTCAAAAATTCATTCAACAGTGCATTTGTTACACCTTCCCTCACTGATAGACAGTATCTATGGATGTATATGCTGTTTTTTTTAAAGGGGAGAGTGTGAACACAGTCCCCCACTACCACACAATTATGCAGTTGAGTTTCCCACATTTGGGGAAGTTGCAGGGGTCAGCACATCCGGAGTGCAATGGATAAGCCTTGCCCTGGGAAAACCAGCTTCGTGATCATAGTATCTCCCCTGCCAGGTAAGTGTGGATGGATGGATCTGCTCTGAGTGGACAGAGCCTGTTAGAAAACCCCTCTCCATCTCTGTCATTGTTGGGACAACTGTCAATCCGATGACCTTCACAGAGCAGAAGGGGTTACTGCCTCAGCAATGGGGACACCTGGCCTTTGGCATGATGAGAGCAGTTTAAGTATCCTCCCACCGACTCCTTTTTGAATCTTTAATCTAAATCCCAGGAGCCCAGATGTGACTCTCATTTCTTTGGATTTCTTTAGCACTTATGGCTTATATGAAACACTTGGGCATTTACAAATTTAATTAATGACCTTTTTGACTTTTTCCCTTAAGCATGCCTTGCCTACCCAGCAAGGTTGTCCCATCTTTTGAATCTGCCAAAGACTCTACTCTAGGGTTTTGCCCAACAAAAGCCCTAGATAAATAGATGTGGAATTAAACCAGGGAGAACCGAGAGGAATCAATTTCTCACTCAGAGGGAAGGACAAGAAGGAAAAGGAAAATAAATAGAAACTAAAAAAGAATAAAATAAACAGAAATTTAGGAAATCCATACTCTGTGCCACACACAGTGCTAGGAACTTTATATTTATTATTTCCTATAATCTCTATAAGGCCCTCAAGTGAGCTTTATTATCCTCATTTTGTAGAGGAGGAGACTAAGTCTCAGGGAAGTTAAGAAACTTGTCAAAGTTCATTCAAAGAATAACTCACCAGACAGGATTTGAACTTGTGTCTCTCTTTCTCTAGGAACAGCTGTGCTAAGGAGCCTGTCCTCCCCCAGTGAAGGTGCAGAAGGGTGAAAGTGAAAGCACTATTCATGACCACAGGTATCAGACAGGATCATCTCACTGCTGAAGAAAGATAGGTAAAGAGGCAAAGCTGGAAGAACAAAAAGGCAAATAAGAGAGGAAGGGGAAACCACGAAGGAGAGAGGGGAAAAAGTGCAGATTACTTATAGTTTTGTAAGCAGGGGCAACTCACCTTGCTCGGTAGAGCAAAGGGTTCATCCGTGAGTTAATTCTTAAATCCCTGAGAAGACAGCAATGTCATGAGTTTTTATTAGTCTTTTTCTCTCAAAAGAAGGCAGGAGTATTTTCAGCCGTAGAAGCCCAGGCTTGTCAATGGTGTTGTGGAGCCTCAATAATCCCCAATCCTCAGGATCATGTTTGGAAACTCCATTAGTCAGGTTAACACTAACAATAAATAGACCTTGAAATCCCAGCAGGTTACACAAGAAAGATTTATTTCTTGTTCATGAAAATGCCAGTGTGGGCTGAGTAAGTCTTCAGGGCAGCTGGCCTCCATGTAGTCCAGGCTGCGTCCATCTTGTGACGCCACCAGCTCAGCACGTGGCTTCCAGCTTGCTGTGGCGGGAAAAGAGAGCACTGGAGAATCAAGCCCCAGCCTTTAAGTGCTTCATCATGGAAATGGCCCAGCTCACTTCCGTTCACAGCCCTTTGATTGGCCAGAACCAGTCACGTGACACTGCCTCCCTGCAAGGGCTGGGAAATGCGGGACATGCTTAGATACCCAATGGCTATTACATGTCTCTGGCATAGTTGCCCTCACCTCCTCTGCTCAAAGCCCTTCTTAAGGCAGCTCATCACTCTTGAGAAAGAATACAGGCACCTTGATATAGCTTATTAGGTCCCACCATTTTCAGAAACATTGAGCATTTTTCAGGTCTTTTGGCTCAACGTGCCTTCTTTTTCTTACTGCCTTTCTGCTCTGCCTGCCAGCGATATCTTCCTCTGCTGTTTTTCCTGGATAACGTCTATGATTATTGATGTTGAGGCTTAGATATCATATCCTCTCGGAACCTTTCCTAACCCTCTAAATCTGGACTGAGTCCATCCTTTAAACTCTAGTTCCCTCGTTATTTTACACTGTGAAAATTCACTGTTTATTAGGCTATAATCTATTAGACTGTGGCCTATGTTATGAAGTTAAGTTTTAAGAAGTTAAAAAATTAAAAACTAAAGTTACATCTCTAACTCGTACCACATACAAAAGTAAATTTGATGTGATTTTAGATCTAAACACAAAAGACCCTAAAAAACATAGAAAAATACAGGAAAATATTTTCATTATTTTGGAGTAGGCAAGATATTTTCAGAAATGATGTAAAGCCCAGAAGTGATAATAGTTTAGAATGATATATTTGATAATTTTGAAACAAAAATCCTTCCATATAACTGAAAGCAATATAAGTCAAGTTAAAAAAAAACACATCAAGCTTGGGAAAATATTCACTATCTATAGAAAAAAGGTTAATATGAAAATTCCTAAATGCAAATCAATAAGAAAACATTTAACAACCCAATTTAAACCAGTTTTTAAATTAATTGAAAGAGGAGTCCATATAATAAAAGTATAAATTGCACATAAGCAGAAAAAGAGTTGTTTGCCCTTACTAATAATCAAATTAATACAAATGAAAACAGTGAAATAGCATTCCCCCTATTAAGTCTAATCTAATAGATTCATAGTACTCAGTATTGGTGATGGTGGTATAACATTTTGGAGACAAATTTGACAATATCTACTAAAAAGAAAAAAGTGCATATATTTTGAATTATAATTATATTGCTTTCATGTATAGGGGACTGGTGAAGTGAGGTGTGTAATAATTCAGTGTTTAAAAGAATGAGATATATTTTGGTATACATTGATATGGAAAAAGTCTATAATATATAGTTTAATGAAAAAGCGATTTACAGAGTAGCATACATTATATATTCCCATTTCATTAAAAAATATATGCATGGAAAAAAAGCCTAGAAGAATATGCATCAAACTGTTAACTGAGGTTACCTCTAAAAAATAGGACTCAGGAAACTTCCATTTTTAATTTTCTGCATATTAATATTTTTTCAATAAGCATGTAATACTTGTTTATATTACTTAAAAAGGCAGTGCTTACTTTATACCTTACCACAGTTTTCACTACGTAGGAAAGACCTTATGTTCAGAAAAATGCATATTGTGCCATGTCATCCTAAGATATGTTCATTCATTCATTCATTCACTCATTCATTCATCAAGCATTTTGTGGATTCTTTTGTTTTGTTGACAAATCTCACTATAATGAAAGATTAAAATGAAAGGTAACCCTCTAAACCTTGGCCTGTCTTGGTGTTGGAATGACACTTAGGTTTGGTTTACTGAATGGGAAACAGAATAACATGGATGGTGACTACACTGTTGTCTTGTTACTTTGTAACAAGGTGTCCTTGCAGGCATGGCAAATTTACCCTCATGCCATTGAATCTATTTTTGTTGTTGTTCCTATTTTTGTCTGTATTGATCATGTAATATTGTGTTATTAATTTACTCAAAAGCTAAGCATGTTTTAGATACTAAGTCCTAACTTCAAACATGTGAAGCAAAGGGATTTTCTCCTAAAAGATTTGTGTATAAATCTGCACAGATAAAATAAGTTGTGATCATCATAGCACAAAAGGATTCGTAGCATTAAAAAGTTTCAGTGCAGTTTCTTTAAAGAGAAATTTTTCCAATTCAGATAAAATATGATGTAATTGATTTTTATGCAACTTTAAGAGGACATACTATAATAAAGTCAGATATAGTACATTTCACAATTAAAATGTCCCAAGTCACTCAAATTCAGTTTGGCTCATGGTAAGTGCGAATGACACTTTCTATGGCTTTGCCTTGTATTCTACCTAATTGTAGTTTCAGACAGTGTAAAACTCCTGCCTCCAGCACACACTTAGGGTTGCCTTACAGAGATCTCCATCAGCTGAAGTGTGGGGGCCACTAAAAGAAGTGAAAAGGAGCTTCGGCTATGAAGCACAAATAAAAAGGAAGAATTTATGGAATTTGTATTGCTAATTAAATATTGAAAGGACAGTATAGCTCTGGTGTTGCTGTAAAAATGTGCCCCATGGTACAGAACACATGATTTAAAACAATTCTGATTTTTCCATATTAACGTCATTGGTGACAGAATTACCTGAAAATCTCAGGTTCAGTGAATGCATCAAGGAGATGTCAGCATCTTAGTTGCTATATAGCTTTCTTTCTTAAAAAAACAACAACAACAACTATTAGTTGCAATAAGGACATGAATTAGAATAGGATAAGAAAGGATTTCACGTGATTTTGCAAGTCATTGTATCTTGTGTCTGTGCTGAGATGGCCTTATTTATATCCAACTCAATGACCTTACATATACTCAAGTGTGAATCTAGTGTTAGTAGCTTGTACCAGACTCAGTGTATGCACCACTCCAGATCTGTATGCCTCCTGCCTACTGGCTGGAATGGTCCTAGCAATGGCATGTGCTGCTCCTGCAGTCACAAAATCAGATTGCTACTTCCACCACTGCAGATCCAGGAGCTCTCCATGCAGTACTGACTGGCAAGAAGTGACCATACATCTGGGGAGGCTGGGGTATACATCTCGAAGGTGTGGAGGAGTTAAAACCCCATGTAGCAGACAATGGTAGAGGAGGACAGAAAGGGGATGGTTGATTAGTTCTTTTTCCTTTATCTCTTCCTTCAATACTGTTCTGAGATGCAATAGTTTCCCTTCTCCCCCTGGTTCATGCTCTTTCCCCTACACTCTTGCTTCTCTAGGATTGCACTTTTCAGTGGCATGTTAGTCCATTAATATATGCCTCGGTTCTGTTGTCTCGGGAACCTGGGCTAAGAGCGTGGATACCAGGAGTGGCCTAGAAAGTAGACCTTCTGCATGGGCTTTTGTAGTGGAAGTGGATGGCAACAACGCCTGGCACACTATAGCATCACAAGTCCTAAAACTTTTACCTGGTTAATTAGGACAAGGAAGAGATGGAAAGGAGAGTTTGGGGATTTCAAATCATTGTGATCTCTTTTGGGGCAATGATAACTATAAGAATAAAGATGTGGGGTGATCACTTTTGAAGGCATTGGAAGCCTTGCAAAAAAGAAAATGACATGTGCAAGGCAGCTAATTGCCTTCTCGCGGTTTTCTCTGAAAGCCATGGTTTTTCTGTGGTAGGCTTAAAGGAAGTCCTCATCTCCTAAAGCTGCAGGGCAGACAGTTCTAAAAATCATTTCCAAGATCTGATTATAAGGGCAGCAGAAACACAAAAGAGACTAAATGTGCAGCCCTAACAGCTCCTCATTGTTGAAGTAAAGTAACTGATAGGAAAAGAGTGGGACCCTGAGGCATTGAATGATGATATTTGGGTGGGTATGACTGAGAACATTGAATTCTCAAATTCCTTGACCCGGTTTGGCTGGCAGAAGCTGTGTCCAACAATTTCAAGGGAACAGCCCCCCTTTCCCAGGGGATTATACTGTGACCTCACCTGGAGCAGGAAGGTACTCTGCAAGTTGACAATTGTTTTTCCCAAGATCTGGCCCCATCACCCTCCATTGTCTCCTGACTAATAAGTCAGGTCTGAGTACAGCTTCAGTGGGGGAAATATTAACCTTGTTATAAGAGACAACAGTCTATATGTCAATGGATTTATGGGAACTAGCAAGTAAGCATCAGTAAGACCCATGTAAGAGTGGATCTTGAGAGTGTTAGCTTGACAAGAAAACTTGGAGCTGGTCTGAATAGTCTGTTGTGATGACTCTTTGACATTTTGACAGTACAATGACCTACAATGGAGGAGGTAGAGATACTGGAGCATATTTGGCATAATTTTGAGGAGGGGATAAGGCTCAAGAAATGGGGAATGTTAGAATGAATTTACTATGAGTAACTTGAGAATCACCACCTAACTATGTTTCTTTTTTATTCTTTTTTAAAAATAAAGAACTTTATTTTCAGAATAATTTTAGATGTATGTAAAAATGTCACAGAAAGTACAGTTCCCAAATATCCCCTCATACCTGCATAGTTTCCCCTATTATTAACATCTTGCCTTATTGTGGTACAATTGCCACAATTGATGGACCAATATTGGGACTTTTTAGTAATTAAAGTCCATGGTTTACCTTAGGGTTCACTCTCCATGTGTACAGTTGCATGGGTTTTGACAAATGCACAATAGCATGCATCTACCAATATGGTACCATACAGAAGAGTTTCACTGCCCTAAACTGTGCTTCCTTTTTAAAGTCACTCACACTCACACTTGCCTTCATGGCCAGAAGCCAGGACACCACTATGTAACTTCAAATTTGTAAATGCTTTGGGGTGTCTCACTACTGACCTCACTACAGTCAGGTTTCCGGGGCTAAGAGAGTTCCAATGGCTACATAAGAGGTCCTTCTTTTACTCCTTCAGGAAGGGGAAAGAATGGTAGGGGCACACCAGAGTACTGTATGATGCCAGCCAATGAGGGTCAGCTCCCCTCACTGGTGTCTCTCCAGCTGCTGGCTGACTCTACCCATGGGAAATGCCAATTAACTGAAATAGAGTTGTGTTTGGCTGTCAGCTTCCCATTCTTCCCCACAGCTTGAAAAAACCATGAATCTTCTCTGCTAGCCACGAATTAAGTGTCTGGATGTAATTCTGCAAAAGCAGTCCTAAGTATGACAAAGGGAAGTCAGGGATTAGCATGAGTGCTCAGAAGCAAACAACTATGACTTTACACTATAATTTGGTTTTCAGCAGTATTTCTTTCACTATATTCCTTAGAGGACAGAGGCCTTATTTCAGGACTGGAAGGGGCTTGCTAGTCAGCAAACCTAATACCCTTCAGGGAAACCAGTTGTACACAGATTTCTTCTGCTTCTAAATGTCTGGACCCTATTTTCATTTTAAGGATCCTATTCAATAACTCTACCATTGAAGTATTTCTTAACATAATATACATCTGAGATGAGAAATTCCATTTACTCTGTGGCATGCCCCTCCTTCCCCACCCCCATTCCCTCTAACCCCTATGACTTTCTCTAATAACTCCTTTTTTAAAAAAATTTTGAGGTACCCGGGGCCAGGGATTGAACCCGGGACCTCGTATGTGGGAAGGCGGCGCTCAACCACTTAGCCACATTGGCTTCCCTGAGTCAGTTTTTTCATTTGTTTTGCTTGTCGTTCGTTTTTGCTTTTTTTTCAGGAGGCACCGAGAACCAACCTGGGACCTCCCATGTGGGAGGTGGGAGCTCAACTACTTGAGCCACATCCACTTCCTTTAATAACTCTTTAAACCTTCCTTTAATCACTCTTTAAACCAAGAGTTGGGGCTCTTGGCCTTACTCAGCCAGCACACAGCATGACACAGTGTTCAGCTTTGGTACAGAGCTTAGCTGGGATCAGACATCCCTGCAGAGGTAGGGGATTAGGGCTTCAGGCACACCCAGTTGACGGCAGTCAGGGGCTGTGTGGTTCCCTCCCCATGTTCAGGTCCTCACCCAGAGATAATCAGACATGTGTACGCACAGCACACAGCCAGGAAGATGGGCTCTGGATACCACCCCCGCCTGTGCTTTTCCTAACCTGGGTGGACTCCTGCCACCCAAGTAGATGAGGCTCTAGTTAGGTGGACATGCTTCATGGGAATGCCCGGCCTCCAAATTTGTTCCCTCTCACATTCAGCCTTTTCCTGACCCTTATTTCCCAGCTAAGTCTTTCCCTCCAATTGGATATGGCCTCTATCTTAAATTTCAGTCCTATATTAACCAAGAGCAAGCTTGGTCCACTAACTTCTTTAGCCAATAATGATATCACATGGCAAGTACACCAAATTATCATAATCAGTTATTGTGAATCACCCAAAGTTAAAATTCTGCTACATCTAAATAAGGAAAAGACGTTCCTAAAATGAAAGCAGCAGGAACGGAAATGACACCAACCTTGAATCACTTATTATATGCCTAGAATTAGCTCCAGGGATATTCATTCCCAAGAGTTTTTTTTTTACATGTATAACTCCAGATTTATTCCTATTCTTATCTAAACACAGATACAGGGCTTTTAATTATTTTTAAATATGTTTGTTTCTTTGATATTTTGTGAACATGAGATCATATTATATATAGTTTAAAATTTGCTTTTTCAGTTAACACAATACGTAATGGGGGTCTTTTCAATAGGGTTCACTGTGTTGTATAGTCCTATATATATATATTTTTAGCAATATGTACATCCTAAAGTTTCCTCTTTTAGCCACATTCACGTATACAGTCCAGTGCTATTGATGACATTCACTATAATGTTATTATCATCATCACCAACCATTTAAAAACCTTTACCATCAGGCTAAATAGAAATTCTGTACAAGTTAAGCATCAAATCCCTATTCTCTAACTCCAGTCTATCTCCTGGTAACCTGTATTCTTGATTCCAACTCTATGAGTTTACTTATAATTAAATCACAACAGTGAACTCATACAATATTTGTCCTTTTGTGTTAGGCTTATTTCACTCAACATAATATCTTCAAGGTTCATCCATGTTGTTGCATGCATTGAGACTTTATTAATTTTTACAGCTGCATAATATTCCATCATATATATAGCATATAAATGTAGCATATATATATATGTAGCATGTATATATAAATGTAGCATATACACATGCTACCTTTTGTTTTTCCATTCATTGGTTGATGGACACTTGGGTTGCTTCCGTCTTTTGGCAATTATAAACAATGCCACTATGAACATTGGTATGCAGGTATCTGTATTTGGGGGGTGGATGTGGCTCAAATGGTTGGGTGTCTGTCTCCCATATGGAGGGACCTGGGTTCGATCCCCAGGACCTCCTGGTAAAAATAAAGAAAAATATAGAAGGCGCGCGGGCCGCCAGGTCCCACGAACGGGTGTGCCACCAGGCCCTGTGCACGGGTATGCCATCAGGCCCTGCAAGCGGGTGAGTTCCCCAGGCCCTGCGTGCGAGTGCGCCACCAGGCCCTGTTTGCGGATGCACCGTCAGGCCCCACTGAGCCACACAGCAAGATGATGATGTAACAGGAGAGTGACACAAGGGAGAGCCAGACGAGACGTGCCGAAAAACCAGGAACTAAGGTGGGGCAGGCGGTAAGATGCCTCTCTCCCACATAGGATGTTCCCAGAATCGAATTCCGGTGAAGACAGGAGGAGAAGGATGAGAAGAGAGAGCAGGAAATAGACACAGAGAATTGCCCCGCAAATAGACACAAAAACAACAAAAAAGGGTGTGTGTGGCTAAAAATGGATAAAAGTAAATAAATAAATAATAAATCTTTAAAAAAAGTAATTAATGAATACTGAATCAAAAAACCATGGATTTTTAAAAATTTCCTTCTCAGCTTGCTCATTACTAGTGTATAGAAACACTACTGATTTTTTTTTTTTTAAGATTTATTTTTATTTATTTATGTCCCCCTTGCTGCTTGTGCTTGCTGTCTGCTCTCTGTGCCCATTTGCTATGCATTTTTCTGTGTCTGCTTGTCTCCCTTTGTTGCATCATCTTGCTGTGTCAGCTCACCGTGCCGTGCGGGCCGTCAGCTCACCACACTGTATGGGCCAGCTTGCCTTCACCAGGAGGCCCTGGGAATCGAATCCAGGGCCTCCCATATGGTAAGCAGGAGCCCAACCACTTGAGCCACATCTGCTTCCTGAAACACTACTGATTTTTGCATGTTGATCTTGTATCCCACCGCTTTGCTGAACATGTTTCATTGTTAGAGCAGCTTTATTGTAGACTTTTTGGGACTTTCTAAATATAGGATCATGTCATCTGCAAATAGCGAAAATTTTACTTTTTCCTTTTCAATTTGGATGTCTTTTATTTCTTTTTCTTGCCCAACTTCTCTGGCACAAAGTTGAATAACAGTGGTGACAATGGGCATTCTTGTCTTTTTCCAAATCTTAGAGGGAAAGCTTTCAATATTTCACTATTGAATATGATGTAAGCTTTGTGGTTTTCATGTATGCCCTTTATCATGTTGAGGAAGTTTCCTTCTATTCTTATATTTTGGAATGTTTTTATCAAAACACTGGATTTTGTTAAATGCCTTTTCTACATCAATTGAGATGATCATATGGGTTTTCTCCTTAGTATTGTTAATGTGGTATATTACACTAATTTATTTTCTTGTGTTGAACTACCCTTGCATACCTGGCATAAAACCCACTTGATCATGGTACATAATTCTTTGAATGTGGTTTTGGATTCTATTTGCAAGTATTTTGTTGAGGATTTTTGCATCTGTCTTAACAAGAAAAATTAATCTGTAATTTTCTTGTAGTTTCTATATCTGGCTTTTGTATTAGGCTGTTGGCCTCATAGAATGAGTTAGTAGGTATTTCCTCCTCTTCAATTTTTTGAAAGGGTTTTAACAGGGTTGGTATTAATTCTTCTTGGAATGATTGGTAGAATTCACATGTGAAACTATCTAGTCTTGGCTTTTCTTTGTTGGAAGGTTTTTGACGACTGATCCAATCTCTTTATTTGTAATTGTTCTGTTGGGGTCCCCTATTTCTTCTTTTGTCAGTGTAGGTTGCTCATGTGTTTCCAGGAATTTATGATCCTTTTTATTTCTGTGAGGTCAGTAGTGATGTTCCCATTTCATTTCTAATTTTATTTACTTGCATCTTCTCTCTTTTTTCTTTGTCATTCTAATGAAGGGTTTTCCAATATTATTGATCTTCTCAAAGAACCAATTTTTGGTTTTGTCGGTTCTCTCTAGTATATTTTTTTATTCTCAGTTTCATTTAATTCTGCTCTAATTTTTGTTATGCTTGTTTTGGGATTAGTTTGCTGTTCTTTTTCTATTTCCTCCAGGTGTACAGTAAGATCTTTTGATTTGAACTCTTTCTTCTTTTTTAATGTAAGCATTTAAGTCTATAAATTTCCCTTTCAGCACTGCCTTTGCTACATCCCATAAGTTTTGATAGATTGGGTTCTCACTTTCATTCATCTTGAGATATGTATTGATTTCTCTTGCAACTTTTTCTTTGACCCACTGATTGTTTAAAAGTGTGCTGTTTAATTTCCATATATTTGTGAATTTTCCAGTCCTCTGCTGGTATTGATTTCCAGCTTCATTCCATTATGGTCAGAAAAAATGCTTTGTATAATTTCAATCTTTCTAAACTTATTGAGACTTGTTTTGTGACCCAGCTTGCGGCCCTTCCTGGTGAATGATCCAGCATACTTGAGAAGAATGTACATCCTGCTGTTGTAGTGTGCAATGTTCTGTTTATGTCTGCTAGCTCTATTTCATTTATCATATCATCATAAAGATAAATGAATCTTTATTGATCCTCTGTCTAGATATTCTATCTATTGATGAGAATGGTGTATTGAAGTCTCCAACTGTTATTGTAGAGATGTCTATTTGTCCCTTTAGTTTAGCCAAAATTTGCCTCATGTATTTTGGGGCACTGTCGTTAGGTGCATAAATATTTATGATTGTTATTTCTTCTTGGCAGATTTCCTCTTTTTATTAATATATAGTGTCATTCTTTGTCTTTTATAACAGTTTTACATTTAAAGTCTTTTGTTTGGTATTAGTATAGCTACCCCAACTCTTTTTTAATTACTATTTGATGGAATATCTTTCCCAACCTTTCACTTTCAACGTATTTGTGTCTTTGGGTCTAAGTTGAGTCTTTTGTAAACAACATATAGTTGGATCATGCTTTTTTAATATATTCTTCCAATCAGTGTCTTTTGATTAGGGAGTTTAATCCATTAACATTCAATGTTATTACTGTAAAGGCAGCACTTATTTCAGCCATTTTATCCTTTGTTTTTTATATGTCATACCTTTTTTGTCTCTCTTTTTAACCTTTTAGTTATCCTTATTGATAATCTTCATTTCTTCAATCTACATCAAGCTGTTTTCTCCTGTAGTTTTTCCCTTAAAATCTGCAGAACTCCCTTTAGTATTTCTTATAGTGTAGGTCTCTTGTGGATAAGCTCTCTGTTTCTGTTTATCAGTGAATATTTTAAACTCATTCTCAAGTTTGAAGGACAGCTTTGCTGGATAAAGAATTCTTTGCTGGTGGTTTTTCTTTTTCAGTACCTTAAATATATCATACTGCTTCCTTCTTGCCTCCATGGCTTCTGATGAGACATTGGTACTTAGTTTGAAGCTGGACGGGCCCAAGAAAATCCTATTCTTAAAGCAGGGGTCCTTAGCAAGGGGACTCTGGGCTTGAATTGAAATTCAAAAAAACATTATTCTTGTGAGGACATGTTGGTGTGGATGTAATATATTTATTAAATAATACACAGTAGAGTGTGGACTTAGTAAAGGTTCCATGGTTTTCATCTGACTGGCAAAGGGGTCCATGGAACAAAAAAGGTTAAGAACCCCTGTCTTAAAGCTAATCCATTCCTGTGGGTGTAAACCTATTGTAAGTAGGACCTTTTTATTAGGTTGCTTCAGTAAGGCATGGCCCAGGGTGGGTCTTAGTCCTTTGTAAATGGAATGCAGAAAGAGGGAGAGAAAACTGAAAGCCAGAAGGTGAAAGCAATGAAACCCAGAAGAGAATGGAGAGACCAGCAGATGCTGCCTTGTACTTTGCCATGTGACAGAGGAGTCCAGGATTGCCAGCAGCTGGTCTTTCAGGGAGAAAGCTTTGCCTGATGATGCCTTGATTTGGACATTTTCACAGCCTCAGATCTGTAAGCTTATAAGTGAATAAATCCCTATTGTAAATGTAACTCATTTCTGGTATATTGCATTTCAACAGCCTAGCAGACTAAAATATTGTGTATTCCTTGTATGTGATGAATTGCTTTTCTCTTGCTGCTTTCAGCATTCTCTTGTTATATTGGCATTTGGCATTCTCATTAGTATGTATCTCAGAGTAGGTCTGTTAGGATTTATTGTTTGGTGTACATTTCACTTCTTGGACATGTATATTTATGTCTTTGACAAAAGTTGGGAAATTTTTGGTCATTATTTTCTCAAATATTCTTTCTGCCCCCTTTCCCCTCTCTTCTCCTTCTGGGACTCCCTTAGTGCATATATTTGTGTGCTTCATGCTATTATTCCAATCTCTATGTCCCTACTTATTTTTTTCCATTCTTTTTGCTATCCGTTCTTCTGTCCATAAGATTTAGATTGTCTTGTCCTCTAGTTCATTGATTCTTTCTTCTGCCTGAGCAAATCTGCTTTTGTATGCCTCTGGTGTAATTGTTTTTTCTTTGCATGTGTATGTGTGATTTGTTTGTTTGTTTTTTGATACCAGTGATTGAACCTGAGACCTCATACATGGGAAGCAGGAGCTCAAACCACTGAGCTACACCTGATCCCTCTAGTGTAGTTTTAATCTTTACTATTGTGCCTTTCATCCCCATAATTTCTCTTATGTTTCTTTTTATACTTTCAAATTCTTCTTTATGATCACACAGTGTCTTCTTAATATCCTTTATCTCTTTGCCTGTTTTTTCCCCTCATCTCCTTCAATTGATTTAGGAGATCTCTTTGAATGTCTTTGATTAGTTTTTCCAAATTCTGTGTCTACTCTGAAGTTTTAATTTGTTCCCTTGACTGGGCCATATCTTCCTGTTTCTTAATATGCTTGTAAAGTTTTGTTGATATCTAGGAATCTGATTATCTTGATGAATTTACCCTGAAGGTCAGTTTCTCTCTCTTGCCTAAAGTTTTATTGATGATTGGCTTTGTGTTAAGACTTTTCTTTGATGCCTGGTTCAACTTATTCTAGACCTTTAGTGTTGCCCATGTTTAACTGATCAGATTTTTTCAGCTCTTCTTCATATAATTCTTGCCCTTGATATGAAGTACAATTTTTAAGATTGTACTTTTGGTGCAATTGTTTTAGCTCCAGGAGAAAGCTTCTTTTTGTCTGTTCTTTCTCTGGGAATCTTGATCTGTTCTGTTCATTTTTGTTTTCCACTATAGTACTTTAATATTCCTTTCATTGTCTCTAGCTGTTTTTTCCCTGGAGGGCAAATTCTGGGAGGAGGATCACCCCAGAGAGGACTTTCTGAAGTCAGTATTTCCCAGCCAAAACAAGGCCAGGGACCCACAAAAGGAGTACAGACCAGCTCCAAAATACCATGGGGAGCATATCAGAAAGGACCCCAAAAGCCTCTTTGATGGATCCCTGAAGCTGGGCTTTCCTGGCCTGTCTAGTAGATGCTGCCTTTCAACAAACTGTTCCCTGCTGCCTTGAGGAGGCACTGTGTCTTTAAATCTCCACCATCTCTGTCCTTGTATGGGGTGGAGTTGAAACAGTGGCTGCCACTGCCTTTGTCCAGGGCAGGTTTAAACAGTAGCTCAGAGCTGGGATCCAGTGATCTGGATTTGCTAATCAGAGAAAAATCAGTGCTCAGCTGTGCCCACCCCTGTTCTTAGGGAAGAGGATTTTTAGGTTCCTTTCTGTCAGCAGCAGCTATCCAGGGACTGAACCCCAAGGCAGCCTGCTGTGAGAGAGGGGAATGGGCACTGACAGCTGCTGCATGGAGACAGCCACTCACTGTTTTTTTAATTGTTATTTTTTTTGTTTTGTTTTTTCTTTTAAAAAATTTTTAAAAATTTTTTCTTTGTTTTACTCACTGTTCTTTACTATAGTTTATCAGTCTCTTCCTCCTGCTCTTCCCTGGATGCTGTACTGTTTCTCTGGTCTCTGGAGCTCCTGAGCCATTGTTGAAGACATTTCCTGCCTTTTAATGGCTGCTTTGGTGGAAGGACTGAGTTTTGGACCTTCCTACTCCTCCATCTTCCCAAATTATGTTTCTTGAAAGAGTCAAGATGACACTTCCTTTATGAAGGCAATAAGGAATGTACTAGTTAAGGGCTCGCTGACATCTTTGAGAAGCTCAGTGTCTGTCTTCCTTAAGAATTAACTTCCTTAGGAGTTAGTGGTGATAGCCATTGTCATGGAACTGGGCTCCTTAATGTAAATGGGGATAATGAGATTCCAGAATTATAAAATTTTAAACACTAGAGGTTTTTAACCACCACAGGCAAGATAGCCATAATTTTCTTAATCATCAGCAATGCAAAGTAGTTAGAGTGACTTAACCTTCAAAGCTTTGTGGCAATGGCTAGTAGCTCATGTGTTCTTAGACATGAGAGAGATGGACAGGTAACTTGAGTGTTGTTCAAATTGTATAATAATAATAATAATAATAATAAGTAAATAAAGCTGGAGAACAGAAGGTTAGCATCAACCACTGAAATGGAACACTATGGTCTCTTACCCAATTTTTAAATGTAGGTCAGTTTATAAGTGTACAGTTCATAAACTAATAGGGAGGCTGAGGTCCCTTTGATGAAGGTCCCTACTATTTTCCATAAGTATAAATAAAGATTTATTCTTCTAATCCATCCCCCAGGGATCTGTGGCCATTTTACTGAGTAATTAATTCTAGAGAAAGGGAAATAGCCAGAATTTGAGAACTACTGTATAGAAGACCTGAGCTGACACTGATACTAAGGTGTCTGAAACACCATAATGATCCTCCAGTTAGATTGAAAGCTTTAGGAGGCCAAATGATATATGGAGTTTTACCCCAAGTCCATTTTACAGTGGGTCCATTGGGTCCAGTGAGTCCACAAAACTACCTTGTGGTTATTTCTAAGATCCCCAAAATGTAGAATTGAGATAGATATATTTAATGACAGGCAGAACTCCCAATAAGTTTCCTGACTTCTGGAGTAAGCGACAATATGGTCAAGTAAAAGAACCTGAAACCTTTTCCCCCACCCGTTATCCAAGATAGTTAATCAGAAATAATTTTGCATCCCAGGAGGAATTTCAGATATTATTGCCACCAGCAATGACATAAAAATTCAGTGTAGTAGTCTCCATGATATCGTCATTCAATTTCCTGGTTAAGTCCCTGTAAAAATCAGATGGATTATGGCAGATGCTATTAGAAGTTATTTAGGGGATAGTCCCTTTTGAAGCTGTGGGTTGGATGTGCTATATTTGCTGGTGAAGATCAACACAGATTCTGGAACTTGGTATGTGACTGTTGATTCTTCTCACTTCCCATCAATAGGGGGAATGTATAGCAGTTGGCCTTTATATGGCAAAGACAGCAGGATATGTTCACTATGCTACATATTCTTCAGGGACCTTGATCATCTGACATTCCACAGACCATCACTCTTGTCCACCTCTTAATGACATCAGACTCTTTGGACTTGCTGATCAGGAAGTGGGAAATATCATAGATGACCAAGTCAGTGGTTCTCAACTGGGAGCAATTGTGACCCCCAGTGGTCATTTGGCAAGGTCTGGAGGCATTTTTGGTTGTCACAATTGGGGAGATGTGTGCTACTGCAATGCACAGGAAAGACCCCTGCAGTCAGTAATTATCCGTCCCCAAATGTCACTAGTGCTGAGGTTGAAAAACATTGCTCTAGTAAGACCTGTGTACCAGAGGTAGGAGATAAAGCCTATGAACATTCAGGGGTCTGCCACATGAATGAAGTTTCTAGGGGTTTAGTAGTCTGGGGCATGTCAGAACATCTTTTTTTATTTTTTAAGCTGAAGGACAAACGGCACATTTAAGACACTCAAAAATATTTGCTAAACCAATGAATGAAAGGCATGCAGGAAAAGTTCCCTGTGCAAGGAGAAGGCTGCTTGAGAGAGATAGTTTCCCAGGGGAAGGCAGAAGTTTGTTGTGGCCAGAGGCCAGGAGAGGGGCTGGCAGTGACATCTAAGAGAAGGCTGTGGTTTATATGGTTTACATGCAATTCTTTAGAGACCCTTGCAGAGAAGGTGGAACACAAACAAGAAGTTTTTATCATGAGAGAAGCAAGGCCTGGCTCATATTATTCTAGAAAGATCACTTTAGGGCTTGTAGAGAGGATGTTCTGAAAAGCTGTGAAACCAGAGTCACTCAAACTAGCCTGGTCCCTTTTGTTATAGTCCAGTTGAGAGAGCATGAACACCTGTACTGGGACAGAATAGATATAATGGGGGAAACAGATCCCAAAAATATTTGGGAAGGACATTTATCAGGATTTGGTGACTCATTTGGGAATGTGGGAATGGGAGAATGAGGAAGAGAAGAAAACTTCCAGGTTTCTGGTTTGGGTGATTGGGAGACATGGGAGGAGAATCTCCTAAAAAGAGACAAAATGTGAGTTTTGTTTTGGATTTTTGCAATTTGTATGTGTGAGATATATGGGAGGAAATGTCTAGTTGGCTACTGGAAAAATGAGGAGAATCTTAGCTGAAGATGGAGACCAGGGATTCATCATGTGACAGGGGCTGTTTGGAACCATGGATTTAGTGAGATTATTCAAGTGAACAGCTAAGCAGTTCTTCACATATATTATTACATTTCATCCTCAGAGCCAACTTGGAGGGAAGTATTATTTCCATTTTGTAGATGAGAAAACTGAGACTCAGAGAGGAACTACTTGTACTGGATTGAATATGTCCCCTCCAAATTTATGTCCACTTAGAACCTGTGAATATGAGTTTATTTGGAAATAGAGTTTCTGCAGACATAATAGTTAAGATGAGGTTGTACTGGATCAGGGTAGGCCCATCCAGGATGACTGGTGTCCTTAGAAGAGGAGATGCAGATATGCAGACACAGCAAGGATGCCAGGCAAGATGGGGGCAGGCACTAGAGCTGTGTGGCTACAAGCCAAGGAGCGCCAAGCATTGCCAGTGACCACCAGAAGCTGGGATGAGGCAAAGAAAGATTCTCCCCGAGAACCTTCAGAGGGCGTGGTACTGACAGCACCTTGATTTCAGACTTGTAGTCTCCAGAACTGAAGAATACATTTCTTTTGTTTTAAGCCTCCAGTGTGGGCTACTTTGTTATGGCAGCCCTAAGGAAACGGATGTACTCACTCATGGTTACAAAGCTGATAAATAATAAAGCCAAGATTCAAACCCAGGATTTGGACATTTTCCTGGCCTCAAAACTGTGAGCGAATAAATTCCAATTGTTTAACTTGACCCATTATGTGATATTGCTTTGAGCAGCCTAGGAAACTAAAACAGAATGTGTTGGGCAGAACTTAGACACGCTGAGTTTGAGGATTCTCTGACTGATCCAAAAAAGCAATCTACAGACTATGTCACTAATTTCATTTTTTGAATACTACACACATGGTTAATAATACCAGTAAAATGTTGCTCACTCATAAATCTCAATGATCCTTATTTTTCTGTATACCACATTAGCTCCTGACAAATATTTTTCCATTCGTCTCTTTCCCAAAGCCCATCCCATGCATTTTAGGGGCACGGGGCTCCTTTGTCCGCCTGCTACCGAGAAGGACTATCGTTTCCCGCAGTGACCCCCTTGCAGTCGGCTTTCTCAGGTGCCACTTTGGACACGTCAACAACGAAGCTGGCTTTTTTTTTTTTTCTTTCTGGCTCCCCCTGCAAAGGCTTAGCTGTTAATCTTCCCTCGTGTTTCATATTTCATTTGTGTTTTTAAAAGGCTGCTCTTTTATTGTTGTTCTCTTTACAGGTTCCGTATTTACAGGGAAATTTTCCCTTTATTTTCTTTCAGCCTTCCACAGAATGATTCTTGGTAACCTGAGATTGCATTGGGGGAATTCAAGCCATTATATTTTCAGTGCTGCTGTGTGGCAATACTATTGCTAATATTTTCACAGGCCTCTGGGTAGGGTAGTGCTTCTCAACTTAAAAAAATTATAACACTGACATGGTTTCTAGAATCCATGGAAGAAGCATCGGGATCATTGAAAGTTTATAAGAAGGCGAGGAAGGGAGATTCCTTTATGTTTCAAGTACTGGCATAAAAATGGAGTAGTTGTCTTTTTAAAATGCTGTTTATTCCTGTGTGGCTTATCCAACCACAGGATCACACTCAGCGAAGGGCATCGTGACCTCTACGGGGCACTGGAACAAACTGAGCACCTGAGCCAAACCTTGTGCCTGCAGGCAATCTGGTGACTGACTTCCAGGAGATCCTTAGCGACCGCTTGTTTTAAAAATGTATTTGTTCCTAGCAGTGCCAGGCCCGTTTTCAACAAATGTATTCTTTCAATGTTGCCGAATTGCGTGGTCGATGACTAGCACTCACTTTGACGGCTGTGACCGAGAGGGTCAGAGAGATGGTTGGCTCACCCAGGCACGGCTGGCGAGAGAACTAAGAGCACAGCCTGAACGAGGCCCAGGCAGGGTCTCACACTGCTGGCCCTCAGGTGTATTTTGCTGGGTACCGTCACCAGCTATGAGCAGCCCACGAGAAGCCTGGCTTCGGCTGGGGAAAGACTTCAGAGCACAGCAGTCAGGGCTGTAAGTCAGTTAAGCCCCCAAAAGTTGGAGATCTGAAAGGCCATTCTCACAGCCACCACGGTACCCGACAAACTACAGGTCCTTTTCTGGCAGGGGGGGCTGCCTCTAACTGCGTCCTGAGGATGCCCCAATAGTCTCGCTGGACTTTCCGTGGAACTGTGCTGCAGTCTAGGACGCATCCACTCAGACCTCCTTCCATTTCTCTTTGCTTTGCTCAGGTCAAACCTGACATCTCTCCCAGGGTTCCCGGCTCCTTCCCTTTTCTCTCATAATAAATTGCTTGCACTTTTCATCTTCCCTTGGTTTCTGCTTCTCAGGAGACCCAGGCTAACAAAACCCCTCACTTAAAAATAATAAATTTGTTTAGAAAGGACAAGTGCAGCTGCCCACAGTCCCCATCCTTCTGGTACCGTGTACCCAGCCTGAGGCATGTATTTATGTACCATGCTTGGCTCCTGTAGGCATTTGATTTGTACTTGTATATGTAGAGCATCATAAAAGAGAAATAGTGACATATTGGTCAGTTGGGAAAGTGCTACTTAGTGGTGAATATGAAGTTAAACTATTTGATTTCCTGAAAGCTGCCAAATTTATGTATTGTGATAGTTTAATATATGAATGACCTAATTGTTAATTTTTTAGCAGTTCATTAAATTTTTCTGTATTTTAATTTAATCTGTAAGCCCATAGATTTTTCTCAAAATTAGAAAGCTGTAGTCTTAAAGAGGCAGTTTGCCTTTTAGCAATTTGCATAATTGTCAAATGGTCAAATTCTCTCCAGTATTTGAGATGCCCTGGGTTATGTCCAATAATCTCCACTCTTCCCTTGGAAAAAGGTGGATTAAACAGAAATTTTCTTTTAGTACCTGGCACACATGTAGTAGAAATTGTCATATGATTTCAATAAATAACTTTATAACCTTTTTGAAAAGCTTCCAAACAACAAAAAGAGTTTCCCAGCTACTATTGTTAACATTTCCAGTAATTTTTGTTAAAGATTTCCATATATTTTTTCCTTTAGAAAACAACTCATTGTCTCAATTACTCTTCTTGGTTTCTAATGGAATTGAATCTAAGATATTTTTGTTCTTAGCAAAAAAAGAGATGACCACATTTCTTTAAAGTTAGGAGAACAGAATATAGGATGGAATTGATTTCCTCCACCTTAGAAGGTTTTCATTGTCTTCTAGAAGTAACACAACTAAAACCAGGCCAATGACACAATTTACAGGGCACCGTGCAAAATGAAAATGTAGGGCTGCTTGGTGAAAACAGCAAGGAAAAAGTGCTGTTAAAGGTACTAAAATAGAAACCTTTTCTGTTTTCTTTTTTCTTTTCTGTATGTCACCTTTGCTTAATAGGACAATTGTCCCATTGGACTTCACTTTAAAAACATAAGTTCAAGGATACAATTGTTAAGAATTTCAAGCTGGTGTGCGCAGGGCGTTAAACCGGGCATGGGTCCCGGTGTGACTGCACAGCCTGTGCTCGCATGAAGCCAGCTCTGGATACAACTGACGAGTGGGTCCGTGAGCAAGCTGGAAGCCAGACAAATGCTCCCCTCTTCTCTCCCCAGGCCCCAGGAGGTGTGCCAGGACCCAGGGCTCCAAGGGGAAATGGAAGGCAAAAGGCTTTCTGTCTGGTGTAGAAGGTCTTGAGCATTTTTTTCTCCCCGTTTTGTCAGCTCACTTGGACGACGGCTTCATCATAACCCCTGCCCTAGCGGGGGGAAGCGTGGTTACTTGTTCACGGTGTGCAATTTTAATTTGACTTTCCATTCGAAACACTTTATATTGCATTTAATGAATGCCTGCTCTAAGCTGGTTACTGTTCTGTGTGTTGGTATCTCCCTGTCCTCGTGGAGTTTACATTCTCGCGGAGGGAGACCTGGAAAAAGCAAAGTAAACAAATAAACAAAATATAAAGCATGTTAAATACATAAGTGGTATAGGGGAAAATTCGGTAGAGAAAGGGGCAGGGTTGTGTTGTGGGAGGTGGTTTACAATGTCAACAGGGAGGTCAGAAGGCCTCGCCTAGAAGATGGCATTGAATAAAGGCCTGAAGGAGGTCAAGAGGGAGCTCTGCTGACCTTGGGGAAGGGCGTTTGGGAGAGGAACAGCCTGTGCAAAGGGTCTGTGGTGGGAGCAGAAAACTTTGCTCTATGTTGGCCTTGCATGAGCATTTGGGAGCCTAAGTTTAGCAGGCACAGATCTTAGAAAGGATCTAAGTATCCTTTCCCCACTTTTTAGGTAGGAAAATAGTACTCATCTGCCAATTCAGTTAAAAATGAATGAGAAAGAGTTTCTATGCCTTGGTATAATGTGGCTGTATTGCCCCCAAAGTGGCACAGCTGTGTCTTGATGTCATTTCTACAGACAGACCTTTCTTATTAAAGGATATTTTTTTTTTATTAATGGCTGACTCTAAAGCACACTTAAAAAAATCCGATTGATTTCTCATATATTACATTTTGTTTTTGGAAAGATTTTATGTCAGTGATTGCAGAATGAAGGTGCCAATAGGAAAATAATTGGTTTATAAAAGGAAAGTTAATCAGGCATTCCCCTTTCCTTGTGCCCTCCAAGGTCAGGGCAGGACTGAAATGCACAGAAAACACATTTGTACAGTAGGAAGATGATAGTTTTACACGGAGGGTCGCTAACCTCCTGCAGGCGAGTGTTGAAGCAAATGGCTTTGTGAGCTTCAAAGGAATGGGCCACTATTGTACCTGGGAATATAAGAATGGTGTCTGCAGTTACATTAATTGGGATAACAATTATAAAAGCTTGAGAAGCCTCAGGTTTCAGAGCCCATAATAATCCCCAGGAAGACTTTTCCCCTGGTGGATATAATATTGCTGTTTTCCAGGTGCATTCTTAAGATGTATTACATTTCTCAGGTCCATTTTGTATAGGCCACTGCCAGGGGCAGGATTTGGGGGAAGCCAGAAGATTCTTTTGTTTCAGCCAGGCAACTTTCTGCTTTCCTGGAGTGTCAGGGAACTATGAAAGAGGCAGTTGGTGGAAGCAGAGGTCAAAGGGACCTTACCGTTGTCTGGAAATGTGAGGGCCGTGCCTCGGGTTTCAGTGACGCACACGGAAGGCGCGCTAAGGTGCGCTTCCTGGAACTGTGCACACTTACATGTCGGTAGCGACTTTCTTCTTGTCGACCCAGACGCGGCCGCGACTCGCCTGGTGACAGAGCCCACTCCATGGATCGGCTGTTTTGGAATCTAAAGTGCTTCTGTTGAACATGGGCTATGTGTTATCCAGGACAAATATGAGAGTGTTCTCTCATGAACCCTAACAAATGTACAATACTAATGCATAGTGTTAATAATAGGGGTGTAGGGAAAACATAGACCAATATCCGCTGTGGACCACAGCAGTGGTAATAATCTGGTCCTGTTCTTTCGTAAGCTGTAACAAATGTTCCACAGTAATGTAAGGTCTCGGTGGAGGGTTGATGTACAGTAATTCTGCATATTATGCATGATTGTTTTGGAAGGTCACAACTTCTCTAATAAAACAAAGGGGAAAAATAAAATAGCAAAATAAAATAACATACAAAAAAATTAGTTGACAGTTTCCCCACAGCATGTGAATAATTCTACCTGACTCACCTTCAGGTGCTTACGTTGAATTTCTGTTGGTGCCAACAAAGCCGTCATGAAAAATAACATACTTTTACCTTTGAAAAAGGAAACTTCCACTAAACAAAAGGTAGCCAGGTTTAAAAAATTGTCATTGAATGCCTAATGATTACCGCAGGGCAAAAGACCCTTCCATGTAAGAAAACATTTGCCGTAGAATAGTCATTGGTTTATATGATATGCACTCACACCCTTACAGAAGACTTTTAGACACCGTTTGGAAGGCTCGTCATGACAGAACATTCAATAACCACAGTCTTCTGATCCAGTGAGGGTCTGTATTCACTTTGGGGTTGACTTTTGAAGCCTCTAGAGAAGTAAGAATTGGTATGTGCTAAACACTGACATTTTTACAAGCTGAATATGTCATTTTCCCTTTTTCTCTTCTCCTTCTTTACAGGAAATGCTAAGTTATGAAGCCCATTTCCTGAAATGAGATTGTTATTTCCTGTCTGAAGAACCTTGGGGTGGGTCACTAGAGCACTGTTCCTGGGTATTCACTTAGCAATTCTTCTGACTGTGTTTTCCAGAATATTTGACTCTTTCCTATTAGGCAGAGACGGGGGTGGGGGGTGGGGGTAGGAGAGGAGGAAGATCTGAAATAAAACACAGGACGTGCACAGTTTTCTTCCCTCTAGAAGCCACTGCCACTTCTGGACACTCTCCCATTGATATTTGGGGCCCAGGGGCTGGGAGGAGACTGAGCACAACGTGCTGAGGTCCTTGCACCTGCATTTTCTCTTGGTTGACCATAATTGATTAGGGACTGGACAGATGCAGCACTTAGACTAATTTTTGGTACAGAAAATGAAGGGAAGTCCTACAGGCCACTCAGTAGAGGCTGAAGCACTTCATATATAAAGACAAATGTATGTGTAAGTTAAGTTAGCTTCAGGAGCATAAACCAAGACATATTTCTGTGGGAGTACTATTAGGTTCTCCTGTCACCAGCTCTGGTTTTACAAACCTGCCCTAATCTCCATCCTTCACATCACGTCCTTCTTCTCTGTTTCTGTGTCCACGGGTCTGGTAGTGAGTACATACTCAGTTTGAGAATTTCTACAGTTGCCAGACACTCACAAGTTTAATCTCCTGCCTGAAGTGTCTTTCTAAGGCCTCACAAATATGGTATCATAGTGACACGGGACAAAGATCTTAATTCCTAATCATTTTCCAATCACAAAGAATAGTTCTAATCACAGGAAAGCTCCCAACTTCTCAAAGAAACCAGATCCTTTGGAAGGTAATAAAAAACAGCAATGGCAATAACAAAACCAGCCACACAAAATGGGTTAAAAAGTCTATTGGTCAATCTATTCCTTTTTCAATAGAGATAAGAAAAAGCTTTGAAAGTATGATGTTAGCCTTGATGGCATAAGACATCGTGCACTAGAGGAGAAGATCCTTTAGATTCCAGTGCAGGGGAGTGGATGTGGCTCAAGTGGTTGAGCAACCACCTCCCACATGGGAGGTCCCAGGTTCAGTTCCCGGTGCCTCCTGAAAAAAACAAAACAAAAAATGAACAACAAGCAAAAGAAACGAAAAAACCAACTCAGGAAAGCCAATGTGGCTCAGTGGTTGAGTGCCGGCTTCCCACATATGAGGTCCCAGGTTCAATCTCTGGTACCTAAAAAAAAAATCTAGTGCAGGATAACCAGGCTTCTCAGGTAGCAGCTACCTGGTCATGGGTTGCATGTTGTGCCTGAACAGTGGATATTGCTCACTTTGGGATGATTCATTAGGGGACACATTGGTCTTGAATGCTCTTCTTTACCTCTTTTTTTCTGCCATCTTGACTGGCTCCATTTCTTATCTTGGAGAACACTGGCCTAAAGGCCAAAACCACTGGTCAGCCCCAAAATAGGTTTGGGAGTACCAGGAGCAATGACTGGCTCACCTCGGATCCTGGTTCTCTCTGCTCTTCAGTCCTCTCCTGACCAGGCACAGGGGAAGGTCACCTTCATAATTGCCTCAGGAAATTTACTAGGCTAAGAAAGGGGATTGTTCAACACATTAAGAGATAGTTCCTTCTCTCTCTGGCACAGGCACATAGTTCTCACACTCACAAGACTCAAGTGTAGAACTAGAATTATGATCTATTGATTTTGCATGAGAAATATAACTGTAGAGAGGCTGGATTTCTTGTGTCTTCCAAGCAGGTCATGCTACTTGGGGAATGAAATCACAATCACAAGGAAGTGTGGTGAGCTGGGACTCAGAACTAGGGATGGTTGTGACCAGGTTTGAAACAGTGTGATGCATGCTCTTTGTAGTGGGTTGAATGGTGAGTTCCCAAAAGATATGTCCACCTGGGATCTGCGAGTGTGATTTTATGTGGAAGATGGTAATTAAGTTAAGGATTTCCATGGTGAGGTGGTCCTGGATGAGGCAGGGCCTGAAGTCCAATGTCAAGTGTCCTTATAAGAGATACACAGAGGAGGACAGACATACAGAGGAGAAGGCATGTGAAAAGTTTGGAGTTATACAACTAAAAGCCGAGTGTGGTAGGTTGAATTTTGTACCCCTATGAAAGACATGTTCTTAATCCTAATCTGTGTTTCTGTGGGTGTGAACTCATGTGTAAATAAGACCTTTGGGGATGTTATTTTTAGATAAGGTGTGACCCAATTGAGTCAGGGTCAGCCTTACTCTGTATTACCAGAGTCTTTTATAAGCAGAAGAAATCTGATGCATTAGTCAGTGAAAGCCACAGGGAAGAGCCAGCGCTGGAAGCCAGCAGACATTGGAAGAGCAGACACGGGAAAAAGAGATTGCCCTGTGATGGGAGCCAGAGACACAAGCCAAGGAGCCCCAAGGATGGAGGCGAGACAGCACCAGAGCCTGCAGACTTTGGGGAGGAAGCATGGCTTTGCTGATGCCTTGATTTTTGACGTCTAGCTTTCCAAACCATGGGACAGTAAATTGCAGTTGGTTAAGCCAACTCATTGTGTGGTATTATCCTAGCAGCCTGGCAAATGAAAATACCATTGCCGGCAGCCGCCCAAAGCTAGGAGAGAGGCATGAAATAGATTCTCCTTCAGAACCTCTAGAAGGCACCAACTCTGCTGACACCTTGATTTCTGACTCTGGCTCAAGACTGTGAGCGAGTACATTTCTGTTGTTTTAGGCCACCCAGTGGGTGCTCATTTGTTATGGCTGCCCTAGGAAATGAAGATGTTCTCCACTTAGATTTAGCTGTCCCTGTCCTTGGGTCAGTTTCCTTCTCCCATGCATGGCGCCTGGATGGACCCTGCCAACATTTGCCTATGGGGCTGGGTAACTACCGTGGCTCATCAATCTCCTTTACAAGAGACACATTTTGTCTTTAGATACGTTCATCTGTCCAGGTGGGTCTTGCTGGCCTGGCAGCCATTCTTTCTGTTTAACCTGCCTTTGTTACTTTGGTGTTAACTGATGGCTTTATAGTTTAATTCTTATTGGCCACCTTATTTCCTCAAACTTCTTGTGGACAGTGATGAAAACGGAAGATCTCATAGCATTCCCCAAAGCCTGAAAATACCAAAATGTATTTTTTGTTTCTATACATATTTTTTCCATGAGACCTTGCCAGCTCTAACTGGTTCCATGGATGTCTCATTTCCTGGGGTTGTATTAGTGAGATCCACCTGCTTTCCCACCTGTAGTACAGAGTCCAGTTCATCAATAGTTACTGGATACTGGAGGAAATAAAAAGCAGACATACAGATTTTCTAAGGATGGCCATAATTTTCTCTCCAAGATCAAATCCATTCTTCCTGTCTCCTTTCAAAGAAGATGATGATTTAAATGTCTCTTAATTAAAACAGAGTTTTTCAAAGAATGTTTCGCTGATGATGGAATGCTTGAACTGACTCTTGGAGGATGAGTAGAAGTTACTGTGTGGGGATGAGGCAGGGTGGAGATGATCACAGAAAAGTGTGTTCTGAGGCTTTTATGGAGCTTTAACACTGGCTGTAGGAGGAGGGAAGCAGCCGGCAGAGCCTGGTGTACATGCTGAGGAGTTCTGACTTTTCTTGGTAGGTGATGCGGAGCCATTGGAGAAGGTTCATCAGGGGAATATCAGGATCAGATCTGAATTTTTGCAAGAGCCCTTTGTTGCCAGGGCAGAGACTGGGTTGTGGGGAAGGAGGGTGGAGGAGGCAGGGAGAACAGCTGGCAGACTGTGAGTAAATCGTAAGTATCAAAGAGGAACCTCGTCTTAGGTTGCAGGTTTTAAGACATTCCATGTTTCAACTCATTATCACATTGCCTTTTCTGCCCATTTTTTGAAGATCTTGTGCAGCACAAATGAGATAAAATCAAGGTACATGCAAAGACAATAAAAATTATTGGGACCAGTTCACTAAGAATGGCATCCTACTGTTCTGGATAAATCAGAAAACTGTGTGTCTTCACATGAGGCAGCAAAGAGTGGAAACAAGAGGAACAGAGGATGGAAGGCCTGACTTTTCAATCTTTATAGGAATCCATAATCCAGGTCCTTTTGTGTTGAAGCTATAGTAAGCATTATAAATAATTAAACCAATGCTCATTACCAGGTATTGCTGAAAGGGGAATGATGCTGGCATAACATACACTAGAACCAAAAATAGTAAAAGAAAAATAGTTAACACATGGGACCGAAGTAGCTACTCTTTTCTGAGGGTCTAGGGCCACACCTACTCCTCCTGGCTTCCTACACTCCTAGTGCCATGCGGGGTACTTTGCAGGCACCCATCAAATGCAAAGGAAGACAGAGGGCGCTCCCAAAGCACATCCAGGAGCAGGTAGCTGTCTGCCAGTGTCTGCTTTTTTTCTCACTCATATCACACAACTGGAATTGTTCAAGCTGAATCGAACTAATCAAACCTTTGCCTTGACAAATAAATACTAGGACCTTCCAGCTCATACTGTCTGGTAGCGCCTACTTCTACCTATCTTTTCCTTGGTCATTCCCCTGAGCCTGGGAACCTTTTTTGCCCTTTTCTCCATTTTATTGGATGAGATTGGGAAGTAGAATGCTGAATAAATAGAAATTTGCTGGGCCCAGGGGCTCTTTATGAAGGCAATTCTGACCTCTAGTCACACACAGAATATTGGTAATCTGACCTCGGCTTGATTTCTGCATAAGCTGTCATTTTATACACCCAGAGAGAGCAAGGGAGGACATAAGTGAAAAGGATTCATTTCCAGTGGCAAATGGCAACAGAATCAGTTACCAAAAACTATCCTTGCTCAAGGAATATTAACCCATATATTTTATTTAATTTTTGTTTACAGGTGTGTATCTTGAACTTCTCTGAGTTATGGTACACAATTTGTAATGACTTCTGGGTTCCGATATAAAATTTTACTTAATAGGCTAACAGCTTTGTGTGTAGAAGTAATCAGGTATTCATATACTTATAAAGGGTGCACATTAATAAATGATTAGGATAAAATACAAAATTTTTTTTTGCTATTGAAAAAGTAATGCAAGCTCATTTCGGCAAATTTGGAAAAGACAAAAATGTTCAGAAATCACCTGGAACCCATAACTCAGCTACACTTACCATTATTTAGAGGATTTCCTTTGTGCTCTTTTCTATGCAGATACAGGATCATTCTGTGTAACTATATATGCATTGGATAATATATAATTTTGAATTCTACTTTTTCCCCCTTAACATTGATTATAAATATTTCCTCCAAGTTAATGAGTATTCTTTAATTACTCTATAATGGTAAGGTTTTAATTGGTGAGTTTGCTTGTTTAGTCCTTGGCATAACTAGACGTTTGGTGCTTCCAAGCCAACATTGCATAAAGGATTCTTTTTCCATTTGTTTATTAACAATCGAAGTATCTCTGTTTTATCTACAGAACAAGGACTGTCCAAGGGGGGTTAGCATCTATATGTTTTATATGAAGAAAAATGTAGTGAGTTATATGGCCCTGTCTCTTTCTTGTGTCCCTAGCATTTTCTGTTTTCTCCTGAAATCATAGAAGTAATTCCTACAAGTCTGGAGAGTTTAGTGCATGTAGGTGTTATGTGTAGAGTATTTTATAGCTCAGATCATCCTGGATACCACTGCATGGATCTCTTCTTTCCATGACTCTGGACCCAGAACAGTAGTCATTGAGGATAGGGAGGGGTTGGGATTAAGGGGGCAGAATAGCATGTTCAGCAGGCAAGTGATCAGAGAACTTGGGGTGCACAACCCGATAAGTTACTTGTGGGAGAAGGCTTGAGGTCAAGGGCAAAGAAGAGCATATGGGGAGAGACTTCTAATTTTTCAGGATAACAACCCCAGTTTCAACTGGCTTCACTTACTACATTTCTGCCAATTAGGTGAAGGGATAATCCAAATGGAGTGGACCCATAATGACACATTTCTGTCCCAGATCACAATGAAATGGACACCAAGAGACCTACCAGGCAATCGAGATGACTGTCAATGGAATGGGGACAGGGGTTCTAAATGGAGGGGATAGAACAAGGGACTTGCTTGCCCTGAATTGGGATGCTGGGAGCTGAGTTGGGTAGGGACAGCAGGGGGCTGCTTTTGGCTCCACTGGGCAGGTGACTCCAGCGAGGGAGATTGGCAACCCCTTTAGGGTTTCCTCGGTCAGCAAGTCAGCTGGGAGGGAGGAGAGGGGAATCGGATGTTTGCTGTGCTGGGGCTTTCAGGTACTCCTCAGCCTGGGCTCTGCCATGGACAGTGGGTGCTGCGGACTCAGGACTCTGCTCACAGCGTGGGGACCTGCTAGTGACCGAGGGTGGGGACCTGCTGGTCCTGCTTCTTGTCTCTTCCCGTCTTCTGACAGCCTTCGTGCATGCTCATGGCTTCTGGCGCCCCTCAGTTCTTTGCCAGGTAAGTTTCCGAGATGAGCTCCATCCCTCATCAACCTCTCATCCTGGTGATCTCAGGAAGTCCTTCAACTTTCAGTGAGTTACATTTCCCCATGTGCTTTAGTTTCCTAGGCAGCTCAAGCAAATGCCGTGAAATGGGTTGGCTCAAACAATGGGAATTTATTCACTCTTGGTTTGAGGCTGGGAAAAAGTCCAAATAAAGGCATCATCGAGGTGATGCTTTCTTCCCAAAGACTGTGATCCGTGCCAGTGATCCGTGGTCCTTAGCTTTGCGTCTCTTGGTCTCTCCTTCTCTTCCGGCTCTGTTGATGTTCAGCTTCTTGCTTCCCGTGGCTTTCTCTCCCTGTGACTGAGTTTCAGTCTGCATATAAAGGACTCCAGTAAGAGGAGTAAGACCATCCTGACTGGGCTGGACCACACCTTATCTGAAGTAGTCTCATCAAAAGCCCTGCTTACAAGGGGTTCACACCCACAGGAATGGATTCGGTTTAAGAACCTGCTTTTCTGGGGTACTTACAGCTCCAAACCACTGCGCCATGGAACTCATGTTTGAGTTATTTGTTCTTTCTAAAAACAAAAGCATCTGGGACCTTCAGAATACTTCCATTTTGAAGGAGTAATTGGGGATTGCTTCTTTCCCTGAAGAGCCCATGCTTGGCTTCATTTTCTCTCTGTGTCTGCTTGTATCTATGTATGAAAAGGGGAAGACAGTGAGAAGTCATTTTTAAAAAGTAATAGATACTGCTGCATTTAACCCAGGCCCATCTGGCTGTCAGTGTCTCAGCTGGGCACTTCCTGGTGGGTGAAGTTAACAGCAACTGACCTTGCATCCAAGTCTACCTGCCAGACACTACCCGGGAGCTTCTAACTCAGCCCCACTGAGCTTTAGGCCTCGTGAGCACTAATGATTCCATTTGTGGGCTCAACCAAAGTAGAAAAATGGAATAACAGCAACGCAGCACCGCGGTGAAGAGGGTAATGTCTGGAGAGAGCCTGACAGGGTGGTCACAAGCTGTATGGGTCCCTGGACAAGCTACTTAAACCTCTCTTGTGAAATGAAGATAATACCAGTATCTAGTATCTGTATCATGGGTTTGTGATGAGGATTAAATGAATTAATGTCCGTAAAGTGCTTGGAACAAGACCTGGTACGTAGTAACCACAGTATGTGTTAGATGAAAGTAACCATAGAAGCTTAGTAGGTGTCAGGTGCTGTGTGAAGCACTTTCAATGCTGCGTTGTAACAGTGCTAAGGGGTTGTTCCCAGAGTAGGAAACCAACTCCAAGAGGTTCAGTGACTGTTCAAAGTCCAAGGGCTAGCCAGAGGGTAGAGGCAGCTTCAGAGAACGGTGTGTCTGACCTCCGGCCCCAGCTCTCCACCCCTGCAAACCTGGCCTGAGAAATGGGTCCCCCTTCTGTTAATAATTGAGTCAATAAATATTTGTTGAGTGTCTACCATGTGGTGGTGGAGACACAGCCACAGGTGGGAAGAATAATGATGGCATTTATAAATTAAAGACCTATTTACACTTAAGTGGCATTTTTAGTAATTCATTTGAACTATGCTTCTGCCACCTCCTTTATAGTCACTAATGATTAGGAGCAAACAATGATGTTTTTGAGCTTTACCAGATTTAAATTTTGAACTGAACTGCAGTGAAAGTATTCGTAAATGATTTATATACCCTGAGGAAGTTCTCCTAAGGGTAATTATTTTCTAAGACAGATTGGTTACTAGGACCCAATACATAAATGAATATTGTTGAATATACAAGACGTATTTCTGATGCCAATTGGACTTCAACCTATTTGAAGGTGGAAGACAGAAGGTCTCTACTGCTTAGAGGCGGTGTGGCTTTGGGCGAGTTGCTTAAATATTGGGGATCTTTATTTTCCTCACCTGTGGACAACAGCACCTGTCTGGCAGACTATGTGAAGCACATAGCAGGAGCTTTAATAAATGATGTTTTACTTTGCCAAAGGGCTGCCAATACAAAGTACCATGAATGTACTGGCTTTTTATAAAGAGTATTTATTTGGGGTAAAAGCTTACAGTTCCAAGGCCATGAAGAGTCCAACTCAAGGCACTCTAAGAAGAGCTTTCTCACCAAAGTCAGCTACTGTTGACCCTGGTGTCACCACATGGTGAAGCGAGATGGTCGCCCATCTCTGCAGGGGCCTCTACCTTCCCCTCCAGAATCTACCGTCTCTTGGAGCTGAGTTTTGAGCAACCAGGCATAGGGCTTGTCTCTTTCCGGGCTTCCTTTATGAGTCTCGGCCGATCTGCTCTCTTCCCAAGTTCAGCTGTAAGGTATCAGGTATAGGGCAGGGCTGGTTTCCACTTCAGCTGCTCCGTGGGCCCAGCCTCTTTGGGGCTTCGTGCTGAAGCCACCCTCTCTCACATGTTACAGAATCAAATATGCAGCTCCCTTTCTCCTCTGTCTGTCCATGTGAGTCCATGTATATCAGACCCAGCAAGGGGGCGGAGACTCAACCCGAGTCATGCCTCACTGATGCAGTCCAATCCAAAGCCCTAAAGTGATCTTATCAAGTAATCTAATCAAAGGCCCCTCAATTGAATTTTTTTTTTTTTTGAGGTACTGGGGGTCGGGGAATGAACCCAGGACCTTGCATGTGGGAAGCTGGCGCTCAACCACTGAGCCACATCAGCTCCCCTGAGTTGGTTTTATCATTTGTTTTTGCTTGTTGTTTGTTTTTGTTTTTTTTTCAGGAGGCACCGAACCTGGGACCTCCCATGTGGGAGGCAGGAGCTCAACTGCTTGAGCCACATCTACTGCCCCTCACTGAATTTAATGCTATCAAAGGGTATCACACCTAGAGGAATAGATTAGTTTACAAATATAATCTTTCTCTTTTTGGAATTCATAAAATAATCTCAAACTGCCACAAATGATGATAATAATAGTTGTACAATATGTGTTGTATAATATCTAGGAGATAAATTGCTGGTTGTAGAATTTGAAAAAGTATTAAGTCAATTGTAACTATAAACCAGAGAATTATACCTAGGTGTTCTAGCTACTGTGTGTTCACTCGGTACATTAGAATGATTTTTGTAACGATTAATAACAATAACTTAAGATGGTATTGTGAGCTTTGAATAAACGATAAAAAGAAGAGCAACATTAGCAACAAAGTAAAACATAATCAAATCAGCAATCAAATCGAAAGTGTCCATTTAATACGGCAAAGAAAGAAAACTTAAGAGACATCATGTTTGAGAACCAAAGTTGCAAATTAGGCTGCAAAGGCTCAACCAGTTCTGAGCGGTGGCGCTGGCTCTGGACAGGAGGGGTTTGGGGAGGCTGAACTTTGAAGACTTGGGAGGGAAACGAGAACTCCCAGGTATCAATGGCAATGGTTAAAGGTATTTTCTAATTAAGAAATTCTGGAAATATTTATTCATCCTTTAATCTAAAGGGTTGAGATGTTCCCAAATAAAGTCAGCTGCCTTTCGGGCATTTAGCAAATGGTAAAATTCATGTGAGGCTCATACTATCCTGACCCCTCCCTCCTACCTCTTTTCCTTAAATGTCCCTAATTTAGAACTGAAGCTTATTTTTACTTAGTGCATTTACTGAATAACTTAATGATTTTTAGTCTTTTATTAATTTTTTTTAGGTACTGGGGTTGGGGATTAAACCCTGGACCTTGTATGTGGGAAGCCGGTGCTTAACCACTGAGCCACATCAGCTCCCCTGAGTTGTTTTTTTTTTTTGTTGTGACTTTTGTTTTTAGGAGGCACTGGGGACTGAACCCAGGACCTCCCATGTGGGAAGCAGGCACTCAACCACTTGAGCCACATTCACTCCCAATTCTTTGTTTTTAAAGTATTTTTTCCTACCTGCCCCTATTTTTTTCTTTATTTTTAAAGAAGTATTAGATTACATACAAGTTACATTGAACATATAGGGGATTCCCATATACCTTACCTCCTCCCCTTCTCACACGTTCCCCCATTAACATCTTTCATTAGTGTGGTACATTTGTTACAATTGATGAAGCCATATTGAAGCATTGCCACTAACCATCGTCTATAGTTTACATTATGGTTTACACTTTGTACTGCACAATTTTATAGGTTTTGACAAAATGTATAATGGCCTGTATCTGTGATTGGAATAGAATGCAAAACAAATCCAATATCCCCCAAATGCCCCATGTTGCACCTATTCTTCCCTCTCCCTCCCCTCAGAACCTCTGGTGACCTCTGTCTTTATATCAATGTTACAAGTTCTTCCATTGCTAGAATAACAATAAATTTACTTTGGTCCAAAGTGTGTGTTCATTCCTCAGTCTTGAGGATTTGGGGATGGTGACGCCCACTCTGTTTCTGACTGCGAGGGGGCTTAGACCCCATGGGGCAGGTGGACTGAACTGTTTTGCTTGCAGTTGTAGGTACTCTTTGTTTTTTGGGATGGGCGTTGTCCATCATCATCTGTTTGTTAGTTGCCCTGGGAGAGTCCGATGAGCTTAGAGAGCAGGTGTTGACTGAAAGTAAATGGCCATAACAAGTAACATTTATGTAAACAAATGCACATATATGCATATGTATTTATATATCATTTACAAATATTGATATGTATTGTGAAAAATTTGATTTTTACCCACAATAAAAAAAAAAAAAAGAAAGTAAATGGCCAATATCCTGTATTTTTATCTGCCCAAATCCCTAAATAAAATATGCTCTAAGTTGAGTTGCTTTTGCTCGTATGTGTCTAACGCGAGCGGGTGATTTTGCATTGTCATTGGCCCCCCTCGTAAGAAAGGAACCCAACCCCCTCTCTGCTGACAGACTTCTCTAAGTACTCAGTATATGATGACATTTTACTTCAAATATTTTCCTTCCCTTACAGCTGAAAAGAAGTGTACGATGGTGTGTTTTATAATATGCCATTTTGCATATGCACCACATTACAATATAATTCCAAATTCATTCCAAAGTTTCCATGTGGATATTTCTTAGTGGTGGTTGATAGTTTGAAGATTTTAAAAAAGGACAAAAAACAAAAACAAAAACAAAAACCCCACAAAAAACTCAACACATCGATTTTCTTTCTATCGTTAGCATAAAAAGTTTCTGCATGCCAGGTTTTGGAGAACTGAAATTCAGAATTTTGCAGTTTTATATTTGCTTTTGATTAGCTTGTGAGCTTATTATTGTATGATCAACTAAAAGATTGTTATGAAGTTAATTTCTAAAATTATCAAAACATAGTTAAGTTTAACTCACTTTCATAGTACATTTCTATACAACTCAGCCATTTGGGTCGGGAGAGGGAATATGGGGAAATGGTTACAAAGATCAAAGGGAAAACCAGGCTGTTGCAAATAGTACACATTTGGAATTCCTGACATAGGGTATTCTTTTACTTTAGAGCTTTTGGAAATCATCCTCTTACACTAGGAAAGCAAATACTTTGGTTTTCCTCTGAGGGATGTTCTCTTTTCAGTGTGGAATTTTGCTTTGTCTTTCATAAAGAGATACAACAAAGAAAGACGTTTTCTAACGAGACGTTTTTCTGTTAGCTTTAAGTTAGGGCAAATTCTTCCTTTCTTTTTGTTGAAAGATTTTTGTCTTCTTCCTTGTATCCTTCAAACTGAGCCCCATGCCTCTCATGCATTAGAAGTTCGATAATTACTTATGAAATAAGGCACGGTTGCAGGTGAATGCTAAGTTGCTTCTTCCATGGAGCCTGTATGTTGCCCTGTTTTTCACTCA
>JAQZBX010017161.1:0-35828 GCA_029593785.1 Cabassous unicinctus | reverse complement strand
TTTTGAGTTCCTGTGAGCTGTGCTCTGTTTTTACCAGCAGTTGTTTTCCAGTGTTTGTTCCTAGTCACTGAAGATGTATTTTGCTCCAGACAACTGCTAGTTGCAAGTGAATTGGACAACTACTGTCTTGTACCTTCAAATGTGGGGTGCGGTGTGTATTCAGAGTCCCTTCGAATGTGGGGTGCAGTATGTATTCTTTATTTATTAGCAATATTTATGACACATCCATGCATTTTTGAGCACTACCTGAATGTCATTAATTTATGCAATGGGCTTATTGCTGAAGCCATAGGTAGAAAAACTTTCCACAAAATCAAAAGACCAAAAGGAACCCTGACAATATTTTGTTTCATTATTTCCTGAAGTGGAGTAGAGTTACCACTGGGGCCACAGCAAATACTCTTTGGTGCTGTATGAGATTGTTTTATTTGGTTCCTGGACAGGTAACTAAAATACTGTAAAATTGTTCTAATTATGCCAAGTAGAAAGTTTCAGTTTGGTGCTAGGACATGTTTACTACTTCTCTAATGTTAATCTCCATTGTGACAAAAAGAGGTCATATCATCCAGCTAAAATCTAATGTCCCTGTTTAGTTTTCTCTGTTTTTATTCATATGGATGCTTTCTATCTGTGACAGGTAGTAAAGGTGCTCCTTTCCGGGTGTCACTTGGTTACAGCAAAAGTCAGGAAAGTGGATGACTGCAAATTGGAAATGCTGATCTAGTCCCATCCATATAAAAAGACCGGTGCCCAGTGAAAGAAACTCATTGGCCCAGTTTTGGGGATAATACTTCCTATGGAGTAAATTAAGTTGATATTAATATTTACAATTTTCAATCATTTATACTAATGATAAAGACTAGATGGTTGCCTGTTTCTGAAATGGTGCATAATTCATGTGCTACTTTACACTAGGGAGTCAACATAGCTTATTGGGAATAGTGTGGATTTCTAAATTTGGACTTAACCTGCATATAAATACCAGCTTTACTAATGTCTGACATGGGCAAGTTCCTTAACCTCTCCATGCCTTGCTTTTCTCATCTGGGATGGAATGAGAATAATACCAGCTCACTGCCATGAGGATTCACTAAGGGAAAGTAAATATGCGCCAATACAGGTCCTGGCTGAATGTCTTGAGCTGGTTGCTTGTAGCTTGTAGTCCTCTAGCGTAGGCACACATGTACCTTCATGTGATTGGGGACATGTCAACATCCTCGGAGTGTTTTTCAGTTGAACATACAAAGCAACATTTTTTCACAGTCGTCCAGTTTCCATTCTGGAAAGATGTAGGATGACCCTCCTCTTAGATTTTAGAGGTCTAACCTGATCTAGACAGAACTGACCAGGTGGTGGTGGTGAAATCCTCGTACTTCACTGTTTCTAAGAATTTTGTGCACCTACTATGTGTCAGGTGCTGTACACATTTTATGTAATCTTCTTAACAGCCCTATGAGCTGGAAGAGAAAACTTTGGCTTAGTGAGGTTGGGTATCTTTCCCAAAGTCCCACAAGTAGTAAATGGTGGAGCAAGCATTTGATGAATTTTAGAAGGTGAATGGATAATTTATGTGTAGCAAACAGACTACATATTATTACAAACTAAAGTATAAAGTGTTCTGTTATTGTCAGAAGCAATATAGCATGGTGGTTAAGAGAACAAACGGTGGAATATGTTGCCTAGATTCACAGTTTGGTTCTACCATTTGCAAGCTTAGGACCTTAATTAAGGTCAGGTTTCTCTCTGAAATAGAGAATAATAATAATTGCCCCCACAAAGATTTATCATGGGGATTAAATGAGAAAATCCCTATAAGCACTATGTTCTTGACATATAACAAGGGATATTACTTATAGCTACTGTTATGATGATATTGGCACAAGAAGTTAGGCTCTCACAAATGCAGATTGAATAAATGAATGATATTAGGCAGACCTGATATTTTAAAAACCTGAGAATCTTGACTTCTTTCATTCCCATCAGGTGGACCTATAGCTGTGCTGAGCAGTTACTTGTATATGGGTGCATGTTTTGAAAAATAGATTGTGTGTGTGTGAGAGACAGAGAGAGAGATAGAGAGAGAGAGAGAGAAAGAGAGACAGAGAATTCAGCAACTTATCCATTGTGCTAACACTATATTAAATATAGAAACATATAAACCCTTATATCAAGATTTTCACATCCTAACTGGAGAGAAAATCATGTAAAAATTTTTCATGTAACAAGGCAGAGTGTACATGGTGGAAAGTTTGCACAGAGAAGAAAGTGATTTAGTTCTATGGCGTGAGGCAGGGAGGGGAAAGCAGCAGAAATGTTGACCCCTGAGTTGAGTTTTGAAGGATGAAAGAGGGTTTATCGGACAGAGAGGGAGGTGAAGATGTGAGATGATGGGAGAGTTACTTAGTATCCACAACTCTCAGCTACGCATTTGTAAAATGATAGTACCTATCTCAGAAAAATTGTGAGGATTAGGTAATTTGTGCAGAATGCCTGGCATAGTATCTTGTATGTAAGTTCAGGTTCTCTGAGATACAGACACCAAGACAAAACTAAACATGAAAATATTTTATTAAGGGAAAGGACTGTGAGAAAAAAAATGGGGAGGGAGCTGGTGAGGCTGGGAAAGACATTCAACCATGATGCAAGTCTGACCCCAAGTGAAGGAGAGAGGGAAGGAAAGGTGCATGAAAGAGTCCTGGAGTGCAGTCCAGTCCAAGGAAGGGTCAACAAGGCCAGCAATGGGCCTTTGAGCCAAAGTCAGCTGTCAGGGGAGTCTTGTGTCTCCAATGGACATGCCTTCCTAGTATTTCTGCCACAGTGGAAGCAGCCTGTGGGAAGTGTGATCTCAGTACAAATGTGAATTTCAGAGCACAGCAGCTGAGGCCCTGTCGTGGAGCTCCCTGTATTTGGAGGTCTGTGAGGTGCATTTCATTGTCAACTATCTTTCTATAAATGGCATTGTCATATCATTTATATTTCAGGAATTACAAAATATATGAGCAAATGTGCACTGGCATTTAAAAAAGGGGAAAAATGGACTTTTAAGATCACAGCAAATACTTTGGGATTCCTTTAATGAAAAGGGAGAATTTGGAAGTAGTGGATGATTGCGAGTTAGCAGGTGCCAGGTCCTTTGCGTTAGTTAGTACAGGCCAAACTGCTACAACAAACAGGCCTTTAACCCACGACAGCTGAATGACGACAGAAGTTTATTTCTATAAGAGTTAAGGCAGTGTTCCTGATCAGCAGGCAACTTGCCTCCATGTGGTGATTCAGGGATCCAGGCTGCTTTCACCTGGTGGCCCTGCCCTCTATGCTGTAGCTATGGCTTAAGTACCCCCTGACCCCACCTATAACCCTAGTCTCCCCTTGGCCCCTCAGAAGTGACTACTGCTTTTCACTGGCGGTTCATCCTTTCAGACTGGTATTCATTCAAATATACTGTGAGGACATACAGTATTTTTTGTTTTAAAAATAAACATTATACTATACGTAATTCTGCAGCTTGCTTTTTTCACTCAAAAATGACCTTTTTGCGATCTATCCACGTTGATACGACACATGAGTTCAGCCCTTAAAATTACTTCTTAGGAGTCTGAGGAGTCTGGCTCCTGGCCAGAGATCCTAGATGCGACTTTTCAGGCCTGACCACTGATAATTACAAAGGCTTTTCCTGGCAGGCTTCAGAGGAGAAAGCTGCCCCCCCTCTCAGACGTGGTGTGCAGCCAGCATGCTGCAGTCTCTAAAGGGAGTTGCAGTCAAGCTCTCAGGCCCCCTGGTCAGTCATAGCTGCATTCCTAGCCCAGGTGCCTCCACTGGGGGCTTCCTATCAGGCACCCAAACTGAGGCCTTCCTGTTGGAGGGAGAAGGGGAAGACCCTGAAGATGCTTTTCTCCACACTGACTCAGAACTCAGTACTTTTCCACTCCTAGCACCCCTCTTGCCTTCCCCTCTTCAAGGCCCTGAGTCCCTAAAACTGCAGGTGTCTTTTGTTGGGGGCTCCGTCCGCAGTGACATTGCCCCACATTTGTACTGATGTATCAGACTCTCGCCCAGTGGCATCGTTCCATGGGGAGAAATGGAACATGGGGAGCTGGTGCTCTTTTCCAAGTTAATCTCTTGCCTATACCATCATGGTAAGCGATTAAAGATTTCACTGTTATTTCCAGTTTGGCTTTGATTGTACTGATCAGCTACCATTGACACCTGCCAGCTCAGCTCAACTCAACTCTTGACAGAATAAAATTGATACTCTAGAAAGATGAAGCACATTTATCTTGTGACTATGGGTTTTGCAACTATTAGCCCAGTTAGAAACATCAATATAAGGAGGTAAGATCTACTCCAGTGCCAGACACTGCTCTGTGTGTGGTGTATGTATTCACAACTCCATGGCACGGGTAATTAATTATGTACTGTAATTATCCCCATTTTGTGGAGGAGAAAATGAGGCAGGTGAAGTTTAGGTACTGGTCTATGGTCATTTAGCTTTGTATAGCAAAATCGGAGCTCTAACCAGGCAGTCTGATTCCAGAGTCCATGCTCTTAACCACGTTACCAAACTTCCAGAGGAAAGTGTGTGCTCCATTTAAGAATCCCAGCTGACTCCTCTCTGTTCCCCAAGGCAATGAGATAGCCTTTGAGACATATGCTCTTGATATTGAACTTGAGCCAGGCAGCTGCAGCCAAGGGGTTTTGTTTTATGGGTGGCTTCTCTCACTTCCAGGGTTACACCTTGACTCATTTTCAGATTAGATGTCTAATAATTTGTCAGGTGAATTGAAGCAGGATAAATGGTTATTGTGTCTGTTCAATGGATGGTGTGGAGTGTGCAGTAAGGTGCCAGAGCCATAGCCAAGCAGCTCAATTAGCATGATTGATCCAAAGAAGTAGTAAGACTTTTCATGGACAGATGATGCTTTCTAAGAAGCCATTCAGTGCCTGCTGCTTCCCCATTCTGAGGCGGTGCTGAGAGGACAGTGCCAGGTGGTGGGATGGCCCCAGCTGCTGCTGCTACCCTGGGATAAGGGTAGAATGACAGCAATTAAAAGGTAGAAAGGTATGACTGCCATTTGTTCTGCCTTTTGCTCCCTTCCCAGTGTGACTGTCAGCTTTGACACCTGTAGGGGGAGGCAGTAGGATGGAAATCTTTTAACTAGGTTCTTTTACTGACATCTCCAGGTTTAGGATGTTGGGATTTGTGAGTTGTGACTTTGCTTTTCTTTTGCTTGTACTCTTTAGATACACTATGGCTTCAAATTCTGTTGTGGAGCCCTTTTCTCACATTTGGTCCTATATTTTGGGGGTTCAAATAAATGTAACAGGCTGAAAATGGCATCGTTTGAATAGTTGGCAGCAGAACTTCTCTTGGGGAGAGAACAAGATCAACTTAGAAAAGTGCCTTAATAAAGCTTTTAGAATGGAGAAGATGAAGTCCAGGCAAGATGGTTTAGAAGGTGATAGTACTATGAAGAAATTAGCTCTACTGTAAATATTTTACATAAGAAATAAGCAGGAATTTTGGAAAGGTAGACATGAGAACCAGGCGACATGGTGGGAGGAATTGAGAGGAAGATGGCGGCCAGTGTGAGCTTGAAGTGCTCCTAAGGACTGAGACACGTGATGTCCAATCTTAATTCCCTCCCTCCCTCCCTCCCTTCTTTCCTTCCTTCCTCTCTCCATTTTGCTTTGGTGCTCAGGATGTGTGTAACATACAAACCATTATATGTCAGGTTTGGAGTAAAATTAAGGGAAAAAAGAGACAACCAGCAAGATGGCGGCAGAGTAAGGAGCTCCTAGAATCAGCTCATGTGATAGGGCAGTTAGTAATCACTCAGAGCTCTCTAGAGCACTTGTTTGTGGGCTCCAGGAGACCAGAAGGGCATCCTGCTACATCCCTGAAAGAATGGGAGGAAGAGACTTCCCATCTGCAGAGAAGATTCGTGAGTAGAGCCCTCCACGCCCCGGAGGCCAGTGCCCATCCTCCACTGGAGAAACAAGCTGCCTTGGGAGCTGTTCCACGGCTGGAGTTGGAAGCTCCACTGCCCAAAACAGGGGAGGAAGAGACGGTTGGGCACCAACTTCAGCTACTGATTAGTAAACACGGCAGGCTGAAGTATAGTCCTAAGAACAGCTAAAGTTTGAAGCTGTCCAGGTCAGAAAGAGGTTGGTAGCTGCCGTTTTGACTCTCCCCTCAGCATGAGGGGAAGCGGGGCTGACTGGAAATCACAGTGAAGGTAGTACAGGCTCTTTTCACCCAGATCGATGGCTGCCTTAGCCTAGGCTTCAGCCCTACCTCTGGCAGGGAGGAAGCTGGCAGGCCCTGCACCTATCCAGGTAACTGCAGGTACATTTGGCTGGCACAGACTGAATAGTCAGAAGTCTATCGGGGCAACTGCAGTAATTTTGGACCCTCACAGCATACATTGCTGTCCACACCTGCAGCTCCATCCCTGTCCCAGGCAGGGGAGAAAGGGGAATGAAGCTTCATCAGTCTCTCTGGGCAACTACAATCTAGGCCTGCATGACTTGGATTATTACACATGGCTGTGGCTTCTTCCCTGTATTTTCTCAAAGGAGAAAGTTGGGAGAAGCTTCATCAGTCCCTTGGGCAATGCAGTCAGCTTGAGCCTCTACAGCTTATAGCACCAACTACATCCTTGGCTCCTACTACACAACTAGCAAGGGAAAAGGGCAAGAAAGCCCTAAACTAAAGAGAGAAACTGCACACAGAATAAGTACATCTAGTAAACCAGATGCCAAGACACCAACAAAAAATTACAGTCCACACCAAGAAACAGGAAGATATGGCCCAGTTAAAGGAACAAGATAAGCCTCCAGATGACATAAAGGAGTGGAGACAACTAATCATAGAGGTTCAAACAAATCTCCTTAATAAATTCAATGTAATTGCTAAAGAGGTTAAGGATATTAAGAAGATATTAGATGAGCACAAAGAAGAATTTGAAAGCATACATAGAAAAATAGCAGCTCTTACGGGAATGAAAGATGCAATAAATGAAATTAAAATACACTGGAATCATATAATAGCAGATTTGAGGAGGCAGAAGAAAGAATTGGTAAGCTTGAAGAAATGGCTTCTGAAAGCAAACAAACAAAAGAACAGATGGAGAAAAGAATGGAAAAAAATTGAACAAGACCTCAGGGAACTAAAAGACAGCAAGAGATGTACAAACATACGTGTCATGGGTGTCCCAGAAGGAGAAGAGAAGGGAAAAGGGGCAGAAGGAATATTTAAAGAAATAATTGCAGAAAATTTCCCATCCCTATTGAAGGACATAGATATCCATGTCCAAGAAGCCCAATGTACTCCCATCTGAATAAATCTGAATAGACCAACTCCAAGACACATACTATTCAGAATGTGAAATGCCAAAGACAAAGAGAGAAATCTGAGAGCAGCAAGAGAAAAGCAATGCATAACATGTAAGGGATACCCAATAAGATTAAGTGTTGATTTCTCATCAGAAACCATGGAGGCAAGAAGACAGTGGTATGATATATTTAAGATACTACAAGGGAAAAACTTCTGGCCAAGAATTTTATATCCGGCAAGATTGTCTTTCAAAAATGAGGGTGAGTTGAAATATTGACAGATAAAACAGAAACTGAGAGAGTTTGTAACCAAGAGACCATCTTTGCAGGAAATATTAAAGGGTGTGCTTCAGGCTGAAAAGAAAAGACAAGAGAGAGAGGCTTGGAAGAGAGTCTAGAAATGAAGATTATATCAGTAAAAGTAACAAAGTATCAAAAGAGTGGTGAAAATAAAATATGACAGATAGAACCCAAATATTTAGGAATAAACTTAATGGACGATGTAAAGCACTTGTATTCAGAAAACTACAACTCATTAAAAGAAATAAAAAAAGACCTGAATAATTGGAAGAAAACTCCATCCTCACAGATTGGAAAACTAAATATCATTAAGATGTGAATTCTTCCCAAATTGATATACAGATTCAATGCAATCCCTATAAAAAATTCCACCAGCATTTTTTTAATAAATGGAAAGCATGATTCTCAAATTTATTTGGAAGTGTAAGGAGTTCCGAATAGCCAAAAACATCTTAAAAATGTAAAGCAAAGTTGGAGGACTGTCACTTCTGGACTTTAAGTCATGTTACCTAGCTACAGTGGTAAAAACAGCATGGTACTAGCATGAAGACAGACACAAAGACCAATGGAACCAAACTGATGGTTCAGAAACAGACCCTCACATCTAAGGTCAAATGATTTTTGAGAAGCCTGTCAACCCCCACCCCCAGCTCAGGCAGAACAGTTCATTCAACAAATGGTGCTGAGAGAACTGGATATCCATAGCCTAAAGGAGAGAAAAGAAACACTATCTCACACCTTATACAAAAATTAACTCAGAATGGAACAAAAACCTAAATATGAACGCAAGAACCATAAAGATTCTAGAAGAAAATATAGGAAAATATCTTCAAGACCTGGTGGTAAGTGGTGGATTCTTAAAAGAGATAAAAGGAGGACTGAGATGGACTACTGATGTTTAATGTATGTAGAAGTTTTATTTAACTTTATTATAAAAGTGTGGAAATGTATAGAGTTGATGGTAACACATTATAGTGAGTAACAGCTGGTTTATAAATGGGAATGTGGCTGAAAAGGGTAGTCTAGGGATGTAAATGCCAATTGACAGAAAGCTAGAGAATAATCTAAGGACTGAATAACACAGTAAACCCAGAGGTGGATGAGAATTGTGGTTGATGGTACAGATGCAAGAGTGTCCTTTGTGAGCTAGAGCAGATGTACATCACTGGTGCAGGGTGGTGGGAATGTGGAGAAGCATGGGAAAAATACAACAGGAGTGACCTATGGACTGTTGTTAACATTAATAATATAATATTCATGCATCTATGACAAAGATGTACTGTGTTGATAATGGCAGAGTATGGAAAAAGTGTGCCAAATATACACTGTGGACCTGATAATAATCAGATGATATTATCTCATAATCTATAACAAATGTTCCACCACAGTGTGGTGTGTTGATAAGGGGTATTGTTTGGGAATTCTACACATGTTCATATTGTTTTGTAAGTTTATAACTTCTGCCATAAAAACATATTTGAAAAATAATAATAGGGTGGGTTAGGGGGCAAATACACCAAATGTAAGATAAGGACTATAGTTAGTAGTAAGATTTTGATGTTATTCTTTCATAATATGTAACAAATGTCTCACAGCAATGCAAGGTGTTGGTGGTGGGTTGATGTATGGGACTCCTGTGTGATGTTATGTGTGTTTGCTTTGTAAGTTCAAACTTTTGCTATACACTTATTGTTTAAGTATGTTCACATAATAATAATAATAATAATAGGGTAGGTTGCGGGAAAAATACACCAAATGTAGGATACTTTGGTTGGTAGTAATATTTTGAGGATGCTCTTCAATCATTAGTTAAAAGTGTTTCACAACAGTGCAATAGGGTGAGGTATGAGAGCCCTGTATGATGTTATGTAAGTTTGCTTTGTAAGTTCACCACTATTACTACACACTAATAGTTTATGTATGTTTATGTATGAGTGATATACTTCAATAAATGAAAAAAAAATGAAATAAAATTAAGGGAAAAGTGGCTGAGTCTCCTGTCTGGATAAACATGGAGCAGAGAGGAGTGAATAGACCAGTCCCAGGAGAGAAGTGGACATGAGACAGAGAATAAAGCAGATTTAGGAATTTATCTCACAGATGACTCTTGACTTCCCACAGGATGTATAGCATTGATCTGAGGCCAATTTTTGTTAAATCTTGAAGGGTGGCCACAGCAGACAACTGCGTGACACAAAAACAGTAGACTCAACCCAAACCTGCAGGGAGTTCTCATTGGCACATACAAAAAGCCCCACAAAGTAAATAGCCTACTAAGATATGGGTCAAAGCAGATACTCTACCTACCCACATCCCCTCCTTATTTTCATGGTATCATGTAATTTGGGGACATTTAGCTCAGTGTCTTAAAGTGTAAGATGCTATTTAGGGAAGAACACAGGCTCTGGTCAGAGACATGTGAGTTGGAAAACTGCCTCAGCTGTTTGTGACCCATGCACTCTTAATCAGGTTTTCTTAACTCTATTTTTTTTTTTTCATAGCACTTATCATAATTTGTAACTATTTTTTATTTGGTTTGTCTCCTGAGTAGAAAACGGAATGCAAGGCCTGTGAAAGAGGGACTGTGTCTCTTTTGTCATTATTGCATCGCTAATGCCTGACACAGAATGGATACTCAATATGTGTATCTTGAATGAACATATAAACCATTTTGGACTTTTAGTTTCCAAACCTGAAAAGAATTGAAATAGGCCTAACAGTATGCATACTACAGATTGTGATAATAAGACAACCCAGGTGAGGAGACCTAGTACCGAAGCTGGATTAATTATGAATGCCGACCTTCTTTGCCTTCCAAGGTCATGGGTTAATTCTCTTTCTGGTCATGCTCTAGGTCCTTTGCTACCTTACCACAATATGTCCTTGGTAATATGAAGATGACAGAGTAAAAGAACATGGGAAGCCTAGTATAGCTCTGCCGGAATTGCTGGAAAAAGCATTAAGTATATGCCTTTCAAGTGGGAGATATACGTGGCATCAATTACAATGACTAAAGTTTGTTACTGGCATGCACCCCTATCCATCTGCCAAATCCATAATAAGGTTCTGGCTTCTGATTCTAGAGTTAGTCTCTTTCTCTCTCTCCTCCCTCCCTCCCTCCCTTCCTCCCTCCCTCCCTCCCCTCCCCCCTTCTTCCCTCCTTTCCTTCTTTCTTTCTTTCTCTCTTTCTCTCTTTCTTTCTTTCCAAGAGAAGGAGTCTGGGTATATAGTATTAGTCTGTTGAGAATTAATGAAGAAGAGAATAGTTGCAAAACCCAAAGCAGAAAAGACAAATCACAGAAGAAAAGAACATGTTTTTGGGAAGACCAAGAATGAGACCACCTGGAAGAGAAATTATAAAGAACAATCCAGACAGTAAGAAAAGGAACAGACATCACAAAATACAAAACTGACCTGGAGGAGAAAGATCTCTCTCTGTTTGAGCATGGCACCTAGGCTTCAATTTTGAATAGTGGAACTGCTAATTTTAAAATTGAAAAATTGACAGATTGTCACATTAGGGAGGTAATTGTTAGGAGAAGCAGGCTTGACTGTGGGCAGAGCCCAAATTTAAAGATCAAGAGACCCAAGAGACCTGACTCCTGGTCAGTGCAAAGGAGGAAAATTCTCCCAGGGTTTCATGTGTGATAGCGTCAAATGTTTCCAGAGAGTGTCTCCATAAGCAAATCATTGAAAGAGACTTGGTTACAGCCTTCCCTGACTTGTTTAGGTTATGTCCCTGTTTATTAAAAAATAGTTTAGAATGGGTTCTACCAGTTACAGCAATTGTGTGAGTAATATTTAGTCAGGTAAAAGAAGTCCTGAACGTAGACCCAGATGACTTGGATCCTAGGCTTGGCTCTGTCTTTCCCATATTCTGTGACCTTGGGCAAATCATAGGATCCTCTCTGAACTCCCAATTTCTAATATATGAAATTAAATGTTACTGAAGTACCATTTGTCATGTGGCTCAGAGGGCCTTGAGATTTTCATTTCAGCCCCTTCCAATTATAGGGTTCCACACCCTTGGACTCCCAGGTTCCTGCTGCATTCCAAGGGACCATGCATATGGGGTAATCAGAAGTGGACTTGTGGAGCATAACTGAATGTCACTTCTTGGGCCAGTTCCTGGGGAACCGATGCAAACCAACAAAGTCAAGTCTTCATTGGCTAACTGGGGGAGGCAGAGTTGATAAAAACCCCTGCCTGGGCAATGACATATTCACCCCCATGTGGAGACCTGGTGTTTGGAGGTGATAGAGAGCTCCCATGAGGTTCCCAGATGTTTGAACAACACAGTTCCTTGGTCTTCCTTTGTAACTGGCCTCTCCTGCTATGGAAACCACTTTGGCATCTTTGCCCTTCTTTCCCAATAAATCTTGATATCTTATTTAAGTCAGGCCAGTAGCATTATAACTGAACAACTTGTTGCTCTGTTCTCAGGAGGCAGGACAGGCTCAATTCTCAAAACTTCCCTGGAAGCATGGGGAAACATGAGCCTTCCATTCTGCAAAGAAAAGGAGAAAAAGAAACAGTTAAGTTTCCATAGGGAAACAATCTGAACTAGCAAAACTCTAGATGCTAGATTGGATAATCTCTAAAATACCTTCCAGCTCTAACATACTGTAAATTTGAAGCCAAAAGTAACAGGATGTTGGTTTTCCTTCTGGCATCGCTAATTATATTGATAAAACCTTAGCTTCTCTAAGACCTGGATCTAGTAAAACTTTATATTCCAAGGCACAGAAGGGATTGAATGGAGACACTTAACCTAAATTTTTGTCATCATGGCTCAGTGAATTGATGCCACCAAACAGCTATTTTGCTATTATTTAGAAAGCTGGGCATGGTCTTGGAAAGCCAGTCCAAATGTATTGCTTGTGAATTTGATGGCTGTCTAAATTGATGCACATGCTGATTCCTTACTAGCAGAGGCTCCAGGACTTGTTGGAGGGGGTTCAAACATAGAAGTGAGAAAATGACAGGAAGACCACAATCAATTGCTACATACCTTGAGAGTCTTAAGCAAATATCTGGGACTTTCCCCCTATATAGGCTGACATTTTCTTCCATAGCTCTGTCTGTTTAATCAAGCTCCAGGTGCTGCCTAAATCATGGCGAGCATTGCCATTCAGAGTTTGTCCAGACAACTGAAATCTTCCATAGGCATCTGTGAGGCATTCTAAGATACTCAAAGGCTAGAACACTAGAATATCTCAAGAAGAGAGCTTAGTCTTTCTTTCTTTCTCTCTCTTTCCCTCCCTCTCTCTTTCTTTTTTTCTTTCTCTTCCATGCATTCATTAATCCATCCAACAATTCATTACTAGGCATTAATTTTGCATCAGGCACTATGATAGAAAGCAAAAGTTTTTTTTAGATATTTCTATCTGGAAACGAGGGAGGAAGCAGGAGTTGGCACTTCTTCTTTTGCCATTTTAATGTGAAGTGGTGCTGGACCGTGGAAGGTGTATGTATGCATTTGCAGCTGATCTTTTGATGGGAAGAGGCTGCTGTGAGCAATAGTCTAGAGCCTGGCTGTCCTTCCTGCCATGGGCAGACATGAAAGTCTTAATGCTGCTCCTGGGAAGGTGCAGGAACTCCTGGGGAATAAAGGGAGCTTTTTCACTCTCTCTTTATACTCTAGGCTCACTGAGAGCAGCACTTAGTACTCAGCATGGGGCACTCGTCTCCCCAGGCTCCCCTCTGCTGCTGTCCTCTCCCTGTGGATTCCTACAGGAATCTGAAGCTTCTCTAAGGTAATGCAAAGTTGATCAAGAATCCAAGCACGCAATCCCTCCAAGGGAGGCACTCGATGAAACTACCTAAATGTGGCTGCCTCAAATCAAAGCAATTAACCTAGAAAGCTACCCACCCAGGACTTCAATCTCTGACCTATTTTCGTCCGCAAAATGGATTCGTGAAGTTTATATTTTTATCCAAGATATTGTCCATTTTAATTTTTCTTCCCTCAAAGGTCAGAGGGTCCTTTGCTGACCTGGTGGGAGAGGTCTTGGCAGCTCTATTCATGGCCTTCTTGAATGGATATCTTGTGTGGAATCTTAGAAAAATTTTAAAATATAAGCAAACTCAAACTTGATGGTCGACAAAAGCCCATGAGCCACATCTAAAAAAATGGGAGTAATATACCCCATCGGGCTGTTGTAAGGAGTAGATGAGATAAGATGCAGATGATACTTGTGGCTTGGCACATAGGTGCTGCTCAATAGTTTTTAGTGTCTCTCCTCTGTGAGTTTGAGAAAAATGTCAGTTCCCTCTGGGTTCTGGGAAGGAGCAAAGTGGTTCTATGGCATCAACTATTATAAATGTCTGGACTCAACCTTGGAGACAAGAACACTTACTAGATACTCACCTGGAGAGGAGAAGGGGTAGAGAAAGAGGTGAAGAAGGAGGAAGGCACTTTTGGTTAATAAGGCGGGACTTGTCGGGTTTCCTAAGACAGATGGCTGCCTCAAAGAGGGGCTTCACCTGGAATTTTCCCTTCTCTAAGAGTACAGACAGCATTAGTAGTTTATCAGCTCCTCCCTAACTTAGCAAGGGGTGTTCTTGGCTCCTGTGGTTTACAGGATTCAGAGTAGGTACCAGGTTGGGCAGAAAGGCCATCTTCCCCGGGGTTTCTCCTTTGTTGGAGGGAGCCTGCGGTTTGCTCATCTCTTCCTGTCCAGGACTCTGCTGTACCAGAGCTTTGGAACACTGTCTTCCCAGCACTGACCGCCTGTGGAGGGCGGCCTGTACTTCACCATCAGTGCCATGGAAATGAAAGATGGCTCACTTCAACACAGCACAACATAACATGGTGCAAGAATGTTTTAATTGGATTTTGACTGACCTGGGTTCAAATCCCAGATCTGCATTCACTTAACCTTCTTAAGCCTAGTTTCCTTGACTCCTTATGGAAATCGTGATGCCTGATTAATTGTGGTGTTCAAGGATAATAATATGCATAAAGGAATTAACCTAGGGCTTGACCCACACAGTAAGATCTGATACATAATAGCTATTATATTTGTGATTTACCTCTTCCCTTCATGTTTTCTTCCATGCACAAAACCTTGGGGATCAAACAACTCCCTGGACTTCATGAGAGAAAATGTTTGCAGAGCCACGTAGAGAGGTGATTATTGGATGGAGCCTATAGTTTGCCTAGACTCCTCCTTTAGCCGGGGATCTCCTTTATCAATTCAGATGGGGTTTAGGAAGTCCACACTGGCCCAAGGCTAAGCAGTGAGGGATTCACTCTTTTAGGACATGGGGCAAATGCTGTCTGTGCTCTGCTCCTGTCCTTTAGGTCTCACCACTTTGGTGCTCTATAGCTGAATTCCAGCTGCCAACATCTGCAGCTCTTCCTCTGAGAACTTCCTCAGAAGCTGGAGGCTTTTTTGTTGTTGTTGTTGTTTTTTAGGAGGTACCAGGGATTGAACCCAGGATCTCATACATGGGAAGCAGGCGCTCAACCACTGAGCTACACCCACTCCCCTGGAGAAGGTCTTTTTGCAAGGCAGGCTGGGAACACTGGAATGAACACTGCCTGGGAAGTAGGCATATGAAAAATTCAGTTCCCTTGCCCCTCAGGAGGGAGAATCCTGAGGTGTGTGTTTCATAGTGATTCCCAGAGTTTTCCCACCGTATTTAGTTTACCAACAGTGGTAGGTGGATTGATAATGCATCCTCTCTGCTGCCATTCCTCCTCCGTCCTGCTTCTCTACTCCCTTCCCGGTACTTCCTGTTACTCCCAAAGAAGCTACTTGCACTGAATCCTTGTCTCCGGGTCTGCTTCTGGGAGAACCTAAGCTGAGATAGTAGGATTAAACTCAGGGAAGACAGATCTCCAAGAGCCTGGTGCTTCCTGAGGGCCGACAACCTCTCATTCCCCATGATATCCCCAGCACCTAGGACACCCCTGGCTCAGGGTGGTCACGCCACACGGAGTTGATTAAATGAACGAGAGACAGTGTCACACTTGAGCCCTTGAGGAAGCCAAGTAGAAAACTATGCGTTACTTAAGGTATAACTGACATTAATTTATATAGCAACTAACCGTCTAGAATTTTAGAAAGCACTTTCATTTGTAGCTCCTGTGGATATTAATAATTCCGTTTTACAGATGAAGAAAAGGAGTCCCATAGCATTCCACTAACTTGCCCTAGGCCATGCTACGGGTGGTAGTGCTGGAAATCACTTGAAGGGGATTGACACACTGCGACCATCAGCGCATCAGCTCACTAGCAGCATATCACCGAGGACATGGGGAATAGCGAAGACATATGAGGCAGCTATGTGTCTTTTTGGGTTGCCACAGAGATGCCATGGTGAGCATGATCCTGGTGCCTCATTTCTCTTTACTTTAGTTTCTCTCACTGAGTAGTTCCTAACCTGAAGTCCACAGATAGACTCTGAGGATTTATGTTCATATGCAAATTTTTTGGAAGGATAATCTTAGTTTCCATCATATTTTCAAAGAGGTCTGTGACCCAAGTAAAGAGCCCTTGTCCAAGCTCTTGCTGCTAATAATGCTTTATTCTTTGGTTACGCTTTTGGTGACAAAGTGCTTTCAATGTTTCCACTTTTCCTACCTGCTTTGCCATCATTTGTTAGGCTTTGGGGCATTCTAGACTTTTTAAATGAAGTCAACAATTATCAACAGGTTCCTTTTTTCCTTTGGAGAAAAAAGTTAAGAAAAATCCCTCAGATCCCTGAATCTGCATGTTAATATGCTTCTCCCTATCCTTGGATGTCACTTGAGCCTCAGTTTTAATTAAAGGCTCCCCCAATATTGGATAATATTCAGATTTCCCATTTTATCCTCAATTACTTCCCTTTATCTTCTCAACTGTCCAGTGAAACTGGACTACTCTCATTTCCCAAAACTTCCCTTCCCTCTGGTCCTTCATAATCATAAATCCCATTTGAAATACTGTCCTTAGATCTGTTACCAGTTGAAATCCTACCAGTACCTCAAGACATAACTCAAATGCTCTTTCCTTAAACAAGCTCTTTCTAGCCTAATATTGAATTTAACGATATTTATAATGATACCTAACATTTATTGAGGCTTTGCTATGTATCAGGCATGATGCTGAAAGGTTTTCGGTAAATATTTAACCCAAAGCCTTTCAAGGTTTAGAAAGTTTAAATAATGCTAGCTTCTGTAACAAACAAAACAAACAAAAAAAATCTCAGCAGCTTAACGCCATAAAAGTTTACTTTTCATGTAGGTAAAATCTCAGCAGTGTTCCTGATAAGCAGGCACCGTGGGGGATTTAGGTATTTGGCTCTTCCCATCCGGTGGTTCTACCACCATCAACAAGCAGATTCCAAGCTTGCTGGCTTGGAGATAAAGGATAAATGACCATATGTGGGAAGCTTTGATGGCGCCACTCCTAGAAATCACACATATCACTTCCACTAGCATTCCATTGTCTAAAATTTAGTCACATGGCTAGGACGGGTAAACTAATTTATGCCCAGGAGGAAGAAGAAACTAATTTAATGAAAATCGTGAAGTTTTGAACTACTAGCTGTATGATTAATCAGAACAAAGTGTTTCTGTTTTTGTTTTTTAATCCAAACTTTGGTTGTTTCTCTCCTTCTCTCAGTTGCCCAACCCTCAGCCAGAGCCAACACACAGAGAATAGGCTGAACTTGGGGTAACACATTCTCTCATCTGTTGCCTGATCATTGCCACCTCCTTCTGGTTCGTTCTATTCCTACCACTCCCCACCCCAGGTTCTTTTGAACCTCCTCTACTTTTCCGTATAAAAAAAGAAAGAAAGGAAAAAGAGCTCCTTTGTGCCTAACTTTGTAAATTCATGGTTGGAGTGGCCTCCCTATTGTTATAGTCCCTCTCTCGCTACTGCAACAGCTCCTCTTCCACAACCCTTGCCACAATCCTTTCAAATAAAGTCTCTTTTACCCTAAGCCTGGGGGTTCTAATCTGCGTCCACCCTCTTACTGCCTTCTGGGGCAGAGATGGCTAACTCCCCGCCAAGTTCATGGTCCCACAGCCTTCCATAGTGTGGGACCATGGGGGCAAGTGGCTTCCCAGCTAAGGACTCCATTTTCCAGACCGAGGCTTTTTAAGGGATGGGGGCATAGGACTCATTTAGTAAATGCAATGCAAAAGGGCATGATGTACTGTTTTCAGCCAGAGGTGGTTGAGAATCTGGTGTGCCTTCCCTTAGTTCTTGTCCCTTCCTTTAAAGACCTTGGATGATGCCCGCATCATAAAATGGAAGGCACTTGGATTCCCGAGTCATTGCTTGGAGGAGAGGCACACAAAAGAATCACCCAACCAGGTACATCTGCATTGGATTTTTGAGATGTGGGGGCATGAAACATCCCGCTCTAACTAATACTGCTCCCAGTATTAACAACGCATTGAAACATAACAAAATATCCAATGAGGGAAGACTAGAAAGCGTTTGTTCCTCCCATGGATTCTTTTGTAGTTTGTATCTCTCTTTATCACTTATCACATCCTACTTTGCACTGTGATTAGTTATTTATGTATCTTATCTCTCTGTTCTTTGTATAGATCTTTAATACAAGCATGGGCATATTCACCTACAGGATTTAGCAGTTACTGGCATATTGCAGGGACTTACTGTTGAGTGAGTAAATAGACAAACAGCCTTATTTTGTCTAGAAAACAAGCTTTCCGATAGACAGAACAGGGATTTATTTTTTCTAATTAAACACAGAAAGTACTCTTTGCCCAGGATCATTATTTCAAGGTCTCAAGCACTGCCAGCTTATCTCAAAAGTCTATGTTCACTGGCTTTGCTGAAAGGGGTTCAGGAAACTTTTGGTTTTGTTCACACTTCCCAAGTCTGGGCCATGATTATGGAAAGAGCATCGACCTGAGTTGTCAAGACAATTAGGTTGGAATTCAGAGTCTTCCACTGATTCACCTTGTGTGGCCTAAGTTTTTCCCTAGGACTTTGAGGTGACTAGAGATTATATCAGCGTTTCTTTTCTTTTTTTTAAATAAAAATATAACTCTTTGTTAAAATGACCACATTAAGTAAACTAAATTTTAATTACTAATTATGATATAGTTTAGAAATGCCCAAATGAAAATTCCTGACAAAACTAAATTTCTATTTTATGTGTGTATATATGTTGTATGGTCCTATGCTTTTAAAAAAAAATGTATTCTAGTAACATAGAATATAAATTAAACATAGAATATAAATATAAATTATGTCAGCTATAATTTACCCATTTAACCACATTCAGATATACAAATCAGTGGTGTTAATTACACTCACAATGTTTTGCTACCATCACATCATCCATTACCAAAACTTTTCCATCATCCCAAATAGAAATCCTGCACCGATTCCCTATTCTTTACCCCCTCCTGGCCCCTGTAACCTTTATTTTAGTTTCTGACTCTATGGATTTGCTTATTCTAATTATTTCATATCAGTGAGCTCATGCAATATTTATACTTTTCCGTCTGGCTTCTTTCACTCAGCACGTTATCTTCAAGGTTCACCCATATTATTCCATGTATCATAACTTCATTCCTTTTCACTGCTGAGTAATATTCTGTCATAAGTGTATACCACATTTTGTTTATCTCTTCATCTGCTGATGGATGCTTGGGTTGCTTCCATCTTTTGGCAATTGTGAGTAATGACGTTATGAACATTGTGCAAATATCTGTTTGAATTTTTCAATTCTTTTGGGTAAATACCTAAGAGTGGAATTGCTGGATTCTAAGCAAATTCTATACTTACCTTTCTGAGGAACTGCCAGATTGTCTTACACAGTAGTTGCACTAGTTTACATTCCCACCAATAATTAAGGAGTGTTCCTAATTCTCCACATCCTCTCCAACACTTATTTTTCACTTTTTAAAATAATAGCCATTCTAGTGGATGTGAAATTTGGTTTTGATTTGCACTTCTCTAATGGTTGATGTACAACAGTGTTTCTTGAGGTTTGGCCCAATGTCACCTGTATCAGTATAACTTCTCAGGGGATTGCTTATTACAAAAGAAGATTCCAAGACCACATCCCAGACCTACTGAATCAGGATCACTGATATTGACACCTGGGGTTCCTCAGGTTTAACAGACTCCCCAGGTGCTTCTGATTTGTATCCAAGCTTGAGAACCGCTCTATTTGGTTATCTTCTAGATTCTTCCCACCTCAATATTTATTTGTTGCCACATTTCTGAGGAAGTAATCATATCATCCCTCCTGATGGATTTTTTTCAGATACCCAGGACTAGCAGTGGACACAGAAAAAAAAGGCAGAATTAATCATCTCTCCCTATTCAGATACACAGCAAACCCTTTCTTGGCATAATTATTCCTCTAAAATGTTCAGTTTTTTTTTTTTTTTCTGTATTGTTCTATTTAATAGCTAGCATCAGTATAATGTTCCTCTTCTTGGAAACATTGACCTAATGAGTAGCTGGAGGCTTGTTATTAGGGAACTGAAAACAGTGTTGGAACCTATGATAATGAAAAAGGAGATCCTGCCAAAACTGTATTCTGAAAAAGGAAAAAATTTAAAATGAGCTTCAAATATCAGTCTGAGGATCTGTGAGAAAGTGATTCTGTAATTCACAGATATTTAACTTCCATGACTATTAAGTTTCTGAGACAATTCTCCCTTCTTACATCTTCTGTTAGCCGATGCTTCATTTTCTACATTCCCTTTATTCAGTCCTGCATAATGTGTATCACCAGACAGGAACAATCTCTCATTTTCCCTTCTGTAGCATCACTTGGCAAATTAGGGCTCAGCTCTCCCTGATTTGGGCTATAGTTTTGTACCTAAGTGACAGCAAACATATGATGCTTGCTATGTGCCAGGCTTGTTATCAACCTTACATAAATCAGCTCATTTAACCCTCACAATAATACTATTGACCCATTTTACAGATGAGGAAACTGAGTCCTAGTGATGTTATATAACATACCCAGGGGCATATAGCTAATAATGGAGGAGTCAGGATGGGAGAATAATTCTTTTTGCTTGCATTGAGAAGCACTCATCAAATGAGTGCTCCCCCTGGGATTGTTAGAGGTTTTAGGAATCAAATTGCCCTGTTTTATTAAGTGATCACATTCTTCTATGAGAGGTGGCTCATGATGAACTCTGCACTGCCCTTGCCTTGTCTTCTACTCAAAGACCTGGGGTACCTACCAGGATTACTTTACCCTCTCTGGCTTCCTTTTCCTTATTTGTAAGAAGAGATAAAATGGTTGGTCTTCTGCAATTGACAGAGTTATGGTTAGGCTAGAAGTTAATGAGCAGTGCACAACCCCAAGAGTTAATACTTTCTACAAGTGTCGCTATTGTTATGACATGAACACAAAGTAATGGGAAGTGCTCTGACATTGGAGTCAGGAAAGGCTAAGGGGCTCCAATTTTATGGTGAGTTTGCTCTGTGTTATTGGAAAAGACACCAAGTTCCCCGGGGCCCATCATTTTTAGATAAGGGATGGATGTTGAATCAGCATTTTCCAGTAAGTATTTTGTTCTGCAAAATAAAGAGGTATATGGTCAAATAAAACCGGGACAATGCACGATCTACACCCCTTTTGGCAATTCACGGCACGTTAACACGTTAAATACTTTGAAAAACCCTGAAGTAAATAAGATTGTATTTTAGTTTCATTAAGATTCCTAGTTTTATTTGAATGCATGTGTTTCCACCTTCTTTTTTCCTCCTAAGACCAATAAATGTCTCATGGAAAATACTTTGGGGAATGTTAGATGACATGATTTTTATATTTTCAAACATACAATTCTATGGTTTTTATTTTAATTTTGTTGTTATGGCTGGTTGGATGAGCCTTACGTGGAAAAGCATGTGTGGGAAACACTGGCAATGACAGATTGAAACCATTATCTGTAGGAAATCAAACTAAGAAAGAAGATAGAGTGTCTCATTTACAGATTTACCCCTTCTGGGAACTGAGGACTTGAAATCCCTGTTGAATTGAATCAAATGCCTGTGGAAGCGTTTTCCCCATCTGCGTACCTACCTCATTGCCCAAAGAGAGTAACCCATAGCTTAATTTTGGAAAAGAGACATAACTCATCAGACAATGGCAATTAGTTGACCTCTAACTGGGGGACAAACTTTTTAAGGATGCTGCTGTAGCCATCAGCTCAGGATGTGGGGAGCCCATCCAGTCTGGACCTGCATCCTCCCCCCTCTGGAATGAACCAGGAGCCTCTGATCCCAGATGCTGTCTGTCTGTTCCCACTTCTAGTGGCTAAGCAGGTTTAATGCCTGTTTTTAAAATCCAATTCCATTTCTCACCAAGAGGACGGTGCATGAATCACAATTTATTTATAAAACAGTTGAGATTTAAGACATAAAAATGAGATTGTGGAGTGGAGTTCAGAACCGAAAGCATTTTCCAATTACCCATTGCAAACATCTCTTACCGGTTCTGATATGGATTTGAGGCGAGCTTTCAGAGGAACAGGTGCAGGCACTCCACATCCATCACTGATCACCTGCAGAGATGCAGTTTTGACTTTGTAATGGGTGTTTTCCTTTCTTTTGCTGGGAGTCTAATTTAACTAGTCTCTTGGTACAAGAAAACTGACTGCTATTGCTATGTGGGCCATATCAAAATTCAGAACAATGTCTACCAGAAGATGTTTAATAAAAGGCCTTAGTGACTCTTTTTTATTGTCAATGCTCAAAAAACATTTAACAACTTTCTGTGCTTTCTCTTTCCGTTTTGATCAGAATAGCAAATTTTCCCAAACGTAATATTCAGAAGTAAAGCCATCCTAGTTGTTTCTTTATTTGAGTTGGCTGCTTTTAAAACAATTCTAAACTTTTTATTGTAATACATAAATGTAGAGAGAATACGAGGATGAATCTGTGTTTATCCATCCCCCACTTTCAACAATTATCAAATGTGGCCAATCTTATATTTTCTATACCTTCTCATTATTACCCCCTCCTGCCACTGGATTATTTTGAAGCAATTGCGGGCATCATATAATTTTACTCAAAAAAACTTTACTATATACACAGCTATATACCAAACTATTTTTAAAGGATGACCACAATTCCTTGGCATACCTAAAAAACTTACCAATAATTTCTTAATATCTACAAGCTGCTAGTCAATATTCAAGAATTTCTGATTGTTTCATAATTTTCTTTAACAAAAAGTAAAGTCCATAAATTGCATTGGGCTGCTGTGTCTTTTAGATTTATTTTAACCTGTAAATCTTCCCTTCTAAATTTATTTCTCTTTTTTTATTTTTTAAGTAGACCAGATCTTTTCTCCTGTCATTTCCTGTATTCTGGATTTTGTTGATTGCATTCTGTGTTGTTCTGTCTTCCCTATTTTCTGTAAACTTGCAGTTAGATGTAGAAGCTTGCTCTGATTCAAGGTGAATATATTTTATTTTTATAAAATTTTATTGCCTTGTATCAGGAGGCACATCATTTCTGGCAGTTTTTCTTATGATGTTAAGATCAATTAGTGGATTTACATGTTTTCAGCCTGATCCATTCATTATAAAATTTCCCAAAAGCTTTATGGTTTTAGTGATCACCGATGACCATTATCTGGAGCCATTATTTCCTTAGAAGTTACAAAATGGGGATATTCTAATTCATCATTCCGGCATTTATTAGCTGGAATTCCTCTATAAAGAGTAATTTTCTGATTATTTGGTTACCTTGTGGTATAGGGCATATAGGAAAGGCAGGATAAATTGCTAGGTGATTCTTAGTGCTGAGTTCTTGGTTAAAATTATGAACTTGTTTGGAAGTTTGGGTGCATGTTATGTCCCGCTCCTGCTGAAAGAGCTGTCGAGAGGATGCAAACACTTTGTATTTTTTCCCAGTTTGTGGCATCTCCTCAACTCCCTTTAGACTCCCGATGACCGTATACTTTTTGCCTACCTTCCCCTGCAAACTCTGGTATTCAAAGAACAGCACTGAACAATTAATGCACAATGTGTGCTAGTGTCAGCCTGGAAACTCAGATGTGTGGGAAACCCAATTCAAGTTCATCTTTATTTCAAGCCTCCATTTCGTTGAGGTGGTGGAAGTTCATGTTTTATTTCTTCCCCGTTTCCTCTGGGAATTGTGTAAGTACTCAAACTTACCTACTGATAAGAAGCAAGGGTAGGTTGGGTGCCTGACAATCTTTTCTTGCTGGCATTCACTTGATGTCCTTGGTCACCATGGTGGGCAGGTCTTAGCTGTCTCTAATTTCCATCTGCATGGTTCCATCAGGTCCAGTGGCCCACTTACTACCCCTATGCCTTGATGGGCCAAATAGGGCTCATTCTGGGACTCCTGTGCCGATCTGAGGCACAGAAAAATCTGTGATGTAGTCTAAGATTATGCTGCCCAGTCAGAGATGGTGTTCATTCTTTCTACAGTATTTCTGCCTTCTTTTACACTGTCCCTAAGAAATGGGCCCTTTTCTGCTGGATTTCATAAAATAATTTTCTTTTTTTAACCACCTCTCCATCATTGTAAGTTTTATGGTGTCCTTGTGGGCATCTTTCAAATGGAGAATACATTTATTGGTTACTTTGGTTTTGAAAGTTAATGTTCTAGTCATTTGATATTCGACAAAGGTGCCAAACTAATAGAACGAGGAAAGAAAATGATGTGGGAATAAATGGATTCCCATATGGGAAAATAATGGGCCTCAACCCTTATTCCACATGAAAGAGGAAATTAATTAGAAAGTGTCACATATCTAAAGACAAAAACCAAAATTATAAACCTGCTATAAGAAAACATTAAGGTATCTTCATGATTTGGGGTAAGCAAAAATTTCTTAGTATGCGGGAAGCAATAAACATAAAATAAAATTGACAAATTAGGCTTTCTCAAAATTAAAATCTGCTTATCTCCCCCTCTCACTTGGAGGTGGAGTGGACATCACTATCCCAAACTCCTCAGGAATGGGGGAAGAGCTCTGGACTAGAGTGGATTTTACTGGTATTCTGTTGTAGACATATTGTGATTTAAGCAATGGAAGAAATTTCAACAGTGAGGTGGAGCCAGTGGCCACTGGATGCTTTCGGGGCAGGGAAGAGAAAAGCAGTTGTAATACAGGGACTTTTTCAGGACTTGGGAATTATCCTGAGTGACATTACAACAACAGATATAGGCCATTTTACATCAGCATATACCATGCAGAACTGTGTGGGAGAGAGTGTGGTCTACAATGTGAACTGTGGTCTATGCTTAGTGGCAAAGCCCCAGGATGTGTGTATCCTTTGCAGGTGATGTGCCACACTAATGAAGGATGTTTATGTGGGATGTTATGGGAGGTGTGGGAGGTGGGGAACATGGGAATCCCTGTAATTTTTGTGTAACATTTATGTGATCTAAGTATCTTTTAAAATATATATATTTTTAAATCTGCTTATCTAATAGCATTGTTAAGAAAACGAGTAGGCAAATGACAATTTGGAAGGAAATATTTGTGAAACATGCATCTGACAAAAGAATGTTATCTATGGTATATAAGAAACTCCTACAGCTCAATAATAAAAAGACAAACAATCCAATAGAAAAAATAAAAAAGGACAAACCTTTTGAATAGGCACATCATAAAGGAAAATACTTAAGGTCATTAATCATCAAGGAAATGCAAATCAAAACCACAATGAGATCCTATCACACACCCACTAGAATGACTAAAATATAGACTGATAACACAAAATTTTGGGGAAGAGTAGAGCAAACAGTACTCTTGTACATTTTTGGTGAAGATGTAAAATGATACAACCATTTTGGGAAAAGTTCTGGAAGTTTCTTATAGAACAGTGTACACTTACCTTATGATCCAGCAATTCCATTCTTACACATTTATCCAAGAATAATGAAAACATGTCACAAAAGATTTGTACAACAACATTCCTATTAACTTTATTCGTAATAATCCGAAACTGGAAACAGCCCAGGAATCCATCAATCAGAAGATGGATAAACAACCTGTGGTATAGCCATACAACAGAATACTACTTCACAACAAATAGAAACAAACTACTGATATATACAACATGAATGAATCTCAAAAACATTTTTTTCTGAGTAAAAGAAGCCTCATACAAATGAATATATGCAATATAATTCATTTTACGAAGTTCTACTACAGGCAAAAGAAAACTATGGTGGAAAAATTCAGAATAATTGTTCCCCTGGGGTTAGGGGTGGGGTATTGCTTAGAAAGGGGGTGCTGAGAAAACTTTCTGGGGTAATGGAAATGTTCTGAATTTTATAGGGTTTTGGGGTTGCACAGATGTACTTTTGTCTGAACTCACTGAGAAGTACACTTAATATCTGCGCATTTCATTGCATATAAATCTTATCTCAAAAGGGAAAAAAGACTGATGACAGATATTGAACTCTAGTGAATGACATATATGCTGAAATGTTTTAGGGGAAATGTCCTGATGTCTATAACTTACTTTGAAATGTATAAAAAAATAAGATGGACAGACATTTGAATAGAGAGATGGACATGTAGATAAATAGATGATAAAGAAATTATGTTAAAATCTTAACTGTAGATTCCGGTGGTGGGTGTATGGATGTTTACTGTAACATTTTCAACTTTTCTATATGTTTGAAAATTTTCATAATAAAGTATTAGTTGAAAAGTTAGTGCTAAATTTATTAAAATTATAAACTCAAATACCTAGTTATTCCTTAACATTTTAAGTTCAGTTTTAAAAGTTTATTTTTATTGATAAATCTACAGATTTCAATAGTTTGTTTATGGGAGTCTTTGTTTACTGTTTTAATCAGGATAGGCTCAGCTATGCTGCAATAACAAAAAAGTTGCAAAATTTCAGGTGCTTAATTGCAATAAATTTCTTACGCTATTCACAGCCTGATGCAGGTCAGGTGGTTTCCCTAAGCATGTCTCTTCCAAAGGTGACTCAAGGATCTGGGCTGCTTTGCCATCTCTGAGTTCATGCATCCACTCAATCCTGCTCTTACCTGTGTTTAACCAAAATGAAACAAACATTCCCATAGGTAGGAACTCAATTATAAGATCCCGAGCTAACTATCAGTGGGGATAGGAGATATAATTGCCCTCTGTGTGCAGAAAGAAGAAACAGTATAGTAAAAACAACATTATTTCATCACAATTATTGTTTGGCCCCCTTTACAAACTTTGTTAATTAAACTCACTTAAATACTTTAAATTACATAAATAAATTCAGTATATTCTATTTCTTTTTAAGTGCTTCAATTAAATACTGAAACATTCTTATTAATGAAATAAATTAAATTTAGGACTATGGTGAATCTTAAGTTCTATTTAGTGTTCAAATAATGTTTATAATAACTTAGTAAGATTTCAGTTTAAATCCACAAGTCTGTGAGTACATGAACAATATCTGAACAGAATTTTCTCCTGGGGATGGTAAGGGTTGGTGTAGAGAATAAAAAGGAACATGAGAATTATGGGAATGTTTGTTTTATTATACCATACTTTACTAATATATTTTCCTTTGTATTTTTAAAGAAATGACTCAAAAAAAAACAAAGAATCAAAAGTATAAACCAGTAACTCAATTGCACATTAATTTATTTTAGATTTTAAAAATTTAAATGTATTTTTATTAGAGAAGTTTTGAACTTACAAAACAATCATGCACATGTGTGGAATTCCCATACAACACTCCTCCACCAACGCACTACATTGTTGTGGAACATTTGTTACAAATTATGAGAAATATCATCAGACTATTACCACTAACTATGGTCTATAGCGTACATTTGGTATATTTTTTCCATACTCCCCTATTATTAACACATACATCTTTGGCATTGATGCAAGAATATTAGAGTAATGCTGTTGACTATAGTTCATAGGTTACATTAATCATGTGTTCCCTTGCATTTCCACATTCTTACCACCTTGTGATAGTGATGTATATTTGTTCTAGTTCATGGAAGGACATTCTTATATTTTTACTATTAACCACAATTCTCAGCCACCTCTGTATTCACTATGTTATTCAGACCCTAAATTATTCTCTTGCTTTCTTTCAATTGACATTTGCATCCCTAGACTACCCTTTTCAGCCACAATCCCATTTATAAACCAGCTACATTAGTTCTACTCATTGTAATGTGTTACCATGAACTCTATTTCCACACTTTCACAGTCAAGTTAATTAAAACTTCTATATACATTAAGCATCAGTACACCTTCTCATCCCTCCTATCTCCCATAACCTTTACTCTAGGTTTTAACTCCATGCATTTATTCTTCGTATTTAGTTCCTATTAGTAAGACCATGCAATACTTGTCCTTTTGTCTCTGGCTTATTTCACTTAGCATAATGTCTTCAAGGTTCATCCATGTTATCAACATGTGCCCCAATTTCATTTCTTCTTACAGCAGCATAGTATTCCATTGCAAGCGTAGACCACATTTTGTTTATCCATTCCTCAGTTGATGGACACTTGGGTTGTTTCCATCTTCTGGCAATTGTGAATAATGCCACTATGAAGATCAGTGTGCAAATATCTGTTCACTTAACAGTTTTCAGTTCTTTTAGATATATTCCTAGTAGAGGAATTGCTGGATCTTATGGCAGTTCTATATTTAGCTTCCTGAGGAACCACCAGACTGTCTTCCATAGAGGCTGCATCATTTTACATTCCCACCAACAGTGAAGGAGTATTCCTATTTCTCCACATCCTCTCCAGCACATATTGATTTCTGTTTTGTAAATAATGGCCATTCTACACAGTGTGAGATGATATCTCATTGTCGTTTTGATTTGCATTTCCCTAATAGCTAGTGATACTGAACATTTTTTCATGAGCTTTTTGGCCATTAGCATTTCCTCTTTGGAGAAACATCTATTTAAGTCTTTTGCCCATTTTTAAAAATTGGATTGCTTGCTTTTTTATTGTTGAGTTGTATGATCTCTTTATATAGAAGGGAAATCAAACCCTTTCCAAATATTTTCTCCCATTGAATGGACTGATTTAGAATGATTTTACCCCAATCTTTGTGTGGGCCCTGACTTGTTTTTCCTGGGGATTCCATTTGCCTTTTGTGTGTTCCTTCACAGGCTATGGTGTGAACTCCAGTGGTGCTTCCAGTAGCTCTTTCTCTGCAGCTTGCCTTTAGGCCACTGGAGCTGCTTTGCCTGCACCTGAAGACAGCCTTAAGTACCTGGGAGTTTACATCTCCCAGGATGCAGTCTATTTTAGTTTCCTAGGCTGCTCAAGGAAATACCATGAAATGGGATGGCGTGAACAATGGGAATCTATTTGCTAACGATTTTGAGGCTAAAGATAGGCCAAATCAAGGCATCACCAAGGAGATGCTTTCTCCCCTGAGAATGAGGCATTCTGGGGCTGGCTGCTGGCAATCCTTGGTCCTTAGCTTGCCACATGGCAATGCACATGGCAACCTCTTCTGGCCTCTCCCTTCTCTTCCAGGTTCTGTTGATGTTCAGCTTCTGGTGTGCCCTCTGTTGTCTCTCTCTCTCCGCCCACCCCCCTCCTTTCATTCCATTTATAAAGGACTCTAGTAATAGGATTAAGACCATCCTGATGGGCTGAGCCACACACACCTTAACTGAAGTAACCTCATCAAAAAGTCCTACTTAATGGGTTCCCACCTACAGGAATGGGTTAGATTTAATGGGGCACATACAGCTTCAAACCACCACACAGCCCTTAGTCAATGACTGACTGGGGTTGGAGTATGAAAGCTCTGCTCCTTTGTCAGGTGAGGACAACGTTGAATACTAATTTATAGGTCTGAGCTCCCTGCAGAATCAGGCTGAAGCTACCCTTTTTCAGGTGTGTCCCTTTGCTGGCTCCTTCAACTCCCCCTATTCTCTTGCAGATGCTATGGTAAACACATCCTTTAAAAAAACCCTGCCCAGGAATCCTTGTCTCAGTGTCGACTTCTAGGGAAACTACTGCCTGCACAGAGCAAGACTAAACTAGTAAGTTTGAATGGGGAGAAGGGGCAAAGGAATAAGGACATAGCAGATTCAAATGATTAAGGGCTTAAAATACGATCCCACCATTTCTGTTGACACGTGGACTTGTATACTAGGGCTTCTTAAACTTAGGGGTACATCCGAACCACCTCTAGCGCCTGCAGAAAAGCACAGATTATACTCACCCCCTAGTTTCTGAATCATCATGTCTGGGGTGGGCCTCAAGAATTTACATTCTGTGAGTTCCTAGGTGCTGCTGCTGGACAAGGTCCACACTTCAGAACCACTGCTGTAATGGTGAGTGCGTCCTCAGATCTCTCTCACACTTGAAACATGTGCACAGTGATGGAAAACTGAGCACCAGGACCCAACAGTGATAAACCAATTTTTTTTTTCCATCAGGGAATTGGTGGTAACATATTTTGGGTAAGGATGGAGGCTTTCTGGGCACCCGTTAAATTACCCGAAGAGGAATTTTAGCAAATGCGCTTTGATTTGGGTGTGTGTTCATTTTAGTTTCACTCACTTTTATTGTCCTCAGGATAAAATCCCCTTAGTCATAAAGAATATCAGCATAAGTAAAAGTACTTCACAACATGCCCACATCATACTTAGTGGGCATTCAATAGATACTATTTCCTGTGGCTTCCTCACCTGACCACCTCCTCAAGCTTGGCCCATTGTTGGATTTCCTTGGTATGGTTTCTCGTTGCACGGTTTGCAGACAAGCATAATATGGAGGTTGAGATAATGATGAGCTCATATTTCCCAGACAAAGTTGCTCTATAATGTGTTACTGCTGTCCAGAATTTCTGGACTGTAATCCCATGAGATATTCCATGCAGAAGTTCATGAGAGATACAGCAACCAAATATTTTTTATTATTTGGAGCAGCTGTTCAAGAATGCTCTGTCCTCTTGGAACAAACATTTATTTTTAACCCGGGCAATGACCTGGAAGATGTGTCTTTTGATCTAAAGAGAGACCATGGGTGGCTCCGTGCAAATGCATTGCCCACTCCTACCAAGATGGAAACTCTAAGCACATGTCACCATTGATAGGTTCTGTGTCTCAGTCCTTGAAAGTGACAGATAGTGCAGATTATGTTTTTACTTGAAATTTCATTTCATTTTGTTCAGAAAACAAAATATATCCTTGTTTAATCCAGATCATTATGGGAGACGAGAGTAAGTTCCTGTTGAAAGAAATAAATAATTTGAAAGATGTAGTTTGTTTGCTTAAAATAATATTTCACAGTTATTACCACTTAAATAGAGGTGGTTGTTTATTTTTTTAAACATATGTTTTAATGTGTTTCCTGGTTATAAAGCTTAAATTCTACCTATGACAATTCAGAAAAACCTTAAAATATGTGAAGAATAATATTAAAAGTTTCCACAATTTCTGAGAGAACCACAGTTTACATATAGACAAATAGATCCTTCTTCTCTTTTTAACGTATTATAAATATATATTACTTAACAAAACTGGGATATGTATTAATGTACTATTACTGATGTAACAGATTGCCACAAACATAGTGACTTAAAACAACACAAATTTATTATCTTACAGATCTGTAGGTCAGAAGTTCAACATGGGTCTCATTAGGCTAAAATCATAGTATCCATTTTCTTGCCTTATCCAGCTTCCAGGGGCTACCCATATTTCTTGCCTCTTGGCCCCCTTCCTCCATTTCAGAGTCGGCCATCTGGCATCTCTCTGACCCTCTTCCACCATCACACCCACTTCTGACCACAGCTCTCAGTTTTTAAGGACTTGTGTGATTAGAATGGCCCACGCAGATAACGCAGGATACTCTCTCCATCTTGACATCCTTAACCTTACTCACATCCTTAAAGTCCCTTTGCCATAGAAGGTAACACATTTATAGGGGGAATGAGAACTGGACATCTTTGGGTGGGACTGGGGGACATTATTCTGTCTACCACAGGATGGTCACACATATGGTACTTTGTAACCTATTTTTTTTCACCACTTAACAGTAAATCTTGGACATTTTCTCATGTCATTAAACATTTTCCAGAAATAGGACTGTTAAAGATGAATGAAATCCTTCAGTTGATATACTACACAAAACTTTAAAAATTCCCTTTTTTGACCTATTTAAATTGTTTCCAGCTTGTCACATGAAAAATAATACCATAACAAACATATAGAGTGTGGTCGATGATGTGAACTGTGGTCCATGATCAGTGGCAAGGCCCCAAGATGTGTATATCCATTGCGGGTGTTGTGTCACACGGCTGAAGGATGGTGGTGTGGGATGTTGTTGGAGGTGTGGGAGGTGGGGAATATGGGAATCCCTGTAATTTCTGAGTAATATTTAGGTAATCTTAGCACCTTTAAAAATACATATATATATATATATATAAAATAACATTTATGTAAACAAATGCACATATATGCATATGTATTTATATATCATTTTACAAATATTTGTATGTATTATGAAAAATTAGATTTTTTACCCACAATAAAAAAAAATAAAAAATAAATAAATAAAAGAGCACATATCTCATAACTTTCTTAAGGTAAATTCCTATAAATGGAATTCCAGATCAGGGGACATAAAGCACTTATATATATATTTAGTATATTTTGTCAAATGGCCTCTGAGATAGGGCTTTGTCAATTTGAACTTCCATCACCACTGTGCAAGAGAAAAGTTTTCTCTCTGCTTTCATCAGTTCTGGGATTGGAATTTTAAAAAATCTTTGCCTATAGTTTTCTTATAATTTGCCTGCCTTTAGTTATATAGGAAGGTCAAAAAAGAATGTTTATCATTTAACACAAAATAATAATAAAATAATTTATGGTACATTTCTTTCCTAATAAGTAGTTATTACAAGTGACTTTTTCTTCAGAAAGAGAGAGAAATGTTCTTATCTATATTTAACAAAGCCTGAGGGAAAAAACTTAGAAATTGTACTTTTTTGTGGCCACATTGTTCTTGGTTATTTTACTTCCTGAATTGTATTTTATTGGAAAATGTTTATACAACATACAGTTAATTTTTTTATTCCTCATAGTCAACAGTAGGAAAAAAATGTCTACACTTTCAGAATGTTTTTCTTCAAGTATAATGTCAGTTCTCTATCAGTATCTATTAAAAAAAAACATACAAATTAAAGTCCAATTTCTTCAAATTAAATTCAAAACCCCTCTTGATTAGGAGATTTAAAAGAGACAGAGCGAGAGCAAAATCTACTCCAGATAAAGATCAGTATTGACTAAAGAATTACCACTCAACTGCCTGAAGTCTATTCTCAGAAATAATAGACACATCTCCTACTTTTATAGCTCTATGTATGTTTTCAGAACATTTCCCTATCATATTTTGCACATCCTGTTTTTACCCTGAATGGGTGATGAATTTTTTCAAATGCTTTTCCTACATCTAGTGAAATGATCATGAATTTTTTTCCTTTTTAATATTAATATGGTGCAGTGCATAGATTGGCTTTCAGTTACAACAAACCACACATCTGGAGTAAACTCTACTCGGTCCTGAGCAAGGATTTGTTGCCTTTCCTTCATTCCCAAAGAGCCAAGTTGCCCTTTGAAATCATTTTGCTGCAGACTGAAAAACTTCCTTTACCATTTCTGTTAGAAAACCTCTGCTGGTGTCCAATGCTCATAGTTTTCCTTCATCTGAGATTGTTTTTATTTTGCTTTCATTCCTGAAAGTAATTTTCACTGGATATGGATTTCCGAGTTGAAAGTTCTTTCTTTCAACACTTTCAAGGTGTTATTCCTGTCTTCTTGCCTCCATGATTTCTGATGATAAATCCATACTCAAGCCATTGTTTTCATGTATATGATGTCATTTTTTCTGTAGCTGCCTTCAAAATTATTCTATCTTTTTTTCAGCAGTTTGATTACGATTTTTCTGTGGTTTTGCTTAAGTTTATCCTATTTCATATCACATAGCATCTTAAATCTGTAAATTTATGTCTTTCACCAAATTTGGAAAGCTTTGGCCATTATCACTTGATAGATCTTTCTTCTCTCCTGAGATTCCTATGACTCACATGTTAGATGTTTTGATATTGTCCAACTGGTCTCTGGGGATCTGTTATTTTTCTCTTCAATTTTTCCTACCTTTGTACAATGAATAATTTTATTGATCTATCTTCAAGTTCACTGACACTTTTTCATCTCTATTCTCTTAAGCCCACCTGGTATTTTTTTTTTTTTAATTCAGAATTCAGGCACTGTATTTTCAATTCTAAAATCTCCATTTGTTTCTTTTTTATAATTTCTATTTGCTGAGAATTTCTGTCTTTCATTTCATTTCAGGTGAAATAATAATTCCAACATCTGGATGATCTAAAGCATGAGTCCTGTTTATGGCTTTTCCCTTTAGAATTGGTCACATTTTTGTGCTTCATTGCATAGCGAACAATTTTGGATTATATTCTGGACATTTTTAATGCTATGCTGTTTAGATGCTGGGTCCTGTTATAATCCTCTGGAGAATGTTGATATTTTTATTTCAGTAGGCAATCAACCCAGTTAGATTAAAACTTAAAGTTCTATCTTGCCATCTGTGGGAGTTGGTTCAAATACTTGTTCAGTTCTCTAAGCTTTGCCAGGCTGGTTTGTGCCTGATCTAACCTGTGTAGCTCAAGGGTGAGCATGAAACTTGAGGAGACTCATACAGAGAAAGGAGATCCCACCTCTGGCTCTCTCCACTCTGGGATTCTCCCCTCCTTCTCTAAGTACCAAGGCCTCCCTTTCTTGGTGGTTCTGGCCAGATATAGAAGAATGTCTAAAATGCTGAGGTCTCCATTAAAATATTAGCTGCCTGTGCTACTGCTGCTGCCACCTCACAGCTCTCTGCTAGGAACTCACTCTCACGCCCAAGCTCTACAAAGAAAAGTTAGAAAATGGAAACTCACCCCATGCAATTACTTCTCCAAATTGTGATACCTTTCCTCAATCCACCTGCTTTTGTTTATTTTCAGCATTCTCAGTGTTTTGTGTGTGTGTTTTGCCCAGAACTTTCAGTTGTAATCAACAGGAGAGATGGGCTGTGGTGGGAGCATGGCTCCATGTTGGAACTGCAACTTCTCCAGGATTCCGTTTTTATAGCTCCTAAACAAGGGTTGCTGCAAGTGAAAAAAATTTAACATCTTTTTACAGCTTAGAAACTAAATTCCATGGAAGTGAAATAGATTGGAGATGTCCCAGATAGTTACTGAAGTAGTGTAATGTAATGGAAATATGATCTACTTTAGAAGTAGAAAGTTCTGAGAAAGTGGTATGACTTAATTAAGGTACAGTTCATGAACTTCTCTGAGTGTTAGTTTCCCCTCCAAAAGGGAATGAAATCAACAATAAGGTACCTGCACCTAACCCAACACACTCTCCCCCCACCCCCCGTAACTTGGAAATGAGAGAAATGCTTTTGGCAATTGGGAGCAAATATGGGGTAAACTTTATATGTACCAAACAGGTAATTGGCAAGGCATTTCAAAGAGAGAGGAGTGCTTTCTTGATCCCGAGCAAACAAGGTTAAACATTATTACTGAGCCAACCTTATTTTGATCTTACACTCAGGAATAAATCTTTGCATTGTGAGTTGGCTCCTGTGGTAGCTTGTTTACAGGGAGAGAGTCTTCTGGTCATAGTGATGTGAGTCTTAGGCAGCTGGCAGTTGTCGTTTTCATGGCATTTGGCATTCTGGTTTTCTACATTTGTCTTGTAAGATTTGTCAGTGTGATTAAACTTCTTAGAGTTTGAGCAACTGAAGGATATGGACAAGATCTGAAATTGTGATTTTCTGAGCCAGGCAAAAGATCAGCCTTGGAACACAGTGAATTATCTAGGAAAATATACTTTTGAGAAATTATTTTGCAACTGAGCCTCTTGGCCAGTTATTACAAAGTGTGGTATTGTTGTAACCCAGGAGATCAACCATACTCAGACTTTAGTTACTTTTATAAGATTTATTGAGCTAAGCCCGCGGGCATCTGCAGCACACCTCACGCAGGAGAGAACTGCAGCCCCGAGGTTCTAAAATGGCTCCCTTTTATAGGGGGTTGCTGTCGCAGTTTGCAAGCAAGCAGGATGTACAGAAGCAGATTGTGGCGGTTAGCTAGCATTTGCACAACTTTGGTATGCAAGGTTCTGATAACTTGGGACACAGTTGAGATGTTTCTGCAAGGTCGCTCAAGGGAGGGGAGGTTATGTG
>JAQZBX010017160.1:0-35826 GCA_029593785.1 Cabassous unicinctus | reverse complement strand
CAGAAGAAGAAGATAGAGGCAGGGAGAATATTCAAAGAAACAATGGCTGAAAACTTCCCCAAATCAATGAAAAACAAGGAATACACACATCCAAGAAGCTCAATGAACTCCAGATAGGAGAAACCCAAATAGACCCAACACCATGACATATTATAATCAAATTGTCAAATGCCAAAGTTAATTCTGGAAGCTACAAGAGAGAAGCAGTGTCACATATAAAGGAGCCCCAATAAAATTATCAATTTCTCATCAGAAACAATTGAGGCAGTGGGATGACATACTTAAAGTGCTGAAAGCAAAAACTGCCAACTAAGAAATTTTTTATCTGGCAAAACTGTCTCAAATATGATGGAGAGATTAAGACATTCCCAGATAAACAAAAGCTGAAGGAGTTCATCACCCCTAGAGAAGTCTTACAAGTGATGCTAAAGAGAGTTCTGCAGGTTGGAAGGGAAGGACAATAGACAATAGATCAAAACCACATGAAGAAATAAAAATCTCCCATAAAGAAAATGACAGGGTTAAATACAAATACCAGTAGGATTGTATTTTTGGTTTGTAATTCTACTTTTTTACTTCCCATAGGATCTAAAAGACAAGTGCATAAGATGTAATGACTAATAAATGGTTTGGACTACATAAACGTGGAAGGACGGAGGGGTATAAGAACAGTTTATACATGCTGTGAAAGTTAAGTTGGTATCTAAGAAAATGAGATTTTTATAGATTTAGGGTGTTAAATTTAAGCCCCATGGTAACCAAAAAGAAAATATGAGAATATGCAAGCTTTTAGGGACTGAAAGTAGAGTACAGGTTACCAGGGGCAATATGGAGTTCTTGCAAAATGAATGTAGGGTTTCTGGTTGGGTTGAAGGGAGAATTCTAGTAATGGATACTGGAGAGGGTACTGCAACATTGTGAATGGGATTCATCCCACTGAACGGCATGGTTGGGAGGAGCTGTCGTGGGAAGATTTATGTTGTATATATGTCCTAGCAATTACAAAAAAAGAGAGAGAAACTAAAGATAATGACAAATGCAATAGATGATACTGGGTAGAATCTAGAATGGAGGAGAAAAGGCTCAAAATGACGTTGGGCACATGAAAAAGTTGGAATACAGAATTTAAGCTTTATTTCAAAGTTAAGTTTCTTGAACTCGATAACTGCATTGAATGTGGTAACATAAGTGAATATCCTTGTTCTTAGGAGATGTTCATGGCAGTATTAAGCGTTCAAGGAGCATGGTGAATACAGTTTACACTTAAGTGTTCAGAAGATGGATTGAAAAATAGAGTGATACGGCAAAGGTGGCAAAATGCTAAAATTTGGGTATCTGGGGGCTGGGTATGTTGGCATCTCTGTATAGGGTTTGGATTAGTTTTGCAACCATCCAGTTTGAAATTATTTCAGAATAGAAAGTAAAAATAAGCTTAGTCATGCAATAGAATGACTGGTTCATTTGTGGGTTTTTAACACTTGAGGTACGCGATTCCTTGTGAAACACTTTCAAGCTCCACTAGGGATACCTCCCTTTGAAAAACATTGGTTTTAAAGGAAGAAAGTGAGACTCCAAAGATGACTTTCACTGGAATGACCAACGTCCCAGCTTGATAAAGACCCTCAGATCCTATCCCAGACCAACAAAATCAGTCTCCTGGAGTGGGACCTGGGGATCTGCATTTTCAAATGCCCCTCTCAAAGACTCTCATCTACACTCAGGTTTGGGAATCTCTGCTCTAAATGGGAAAGGGTACTGTGGATGGAGGAGACTAATCTCTCTTTAATTTTCCGATATAAATATTTTGTCATGTGTCCTAATTATTTTTTCTTTTCTGAAAACACACAAAGCAGCCCTGTGGAATTAGAGGACACAAAAGCCAAGAACTTGAAACACAATCAAGGGGATTTTGTATTAGAGGTCAGGCAGTGAGTGGAGCCCACATTCAACATGTTGGCAAGTTTCTGGCCACAATTCTATTTTTCTAAAATATGGATACATTATGAAGTAGAATTCAAAAAAGCATATGAAACTTTCAGCTGAAACAGGATATTGAAAGGAAATTTTAAGTCTGGTACAAGTATGAGGCGGAAGACCTGCTTCCAGCTCTGTCCTAGATGGCCAAGGTGATGGATCACTCTCCTCTCCAACTAGAGGTCCCAGAGTACAATGGAAAACTATCAGTCAGTCACACACTATTGTGAATTTGCTCACGCCCTCGTTTTCTATTTTAATAGCTGAGGGAAGTTAAACTTTGCGAGCACAGGGGTTCCCCTACATGGGAGGTCTCTCTCTGGGCAGCAGGAAGGAAAGTAAACCTGACGCGTGAGGGGAAAAGGGTGCTGTGACAGTTGGAAGCTTTTTATGGATCCCAGACAATATCACGTTCTCAAAGCTAATCCATTCCTGTGGGTGTGGGCCCCCTGGCTTGGATTCGGTTGTGGGGCCTTTGAGTGGGTTACTTCAATGAGGGGAGACCCAGGGTGGGTCTTGTCCTTTTGCTGGAGTCCTTTTTAAATGGAGAAACATGCAGAAACACGTAGGAAAAAAGCAGCAGAAGCAGAGAAACCCCTAGAGGCTGAGAGGGAGGTCCTGGAGGCTGGAATCAGTGGGCACAGAGGCACGGAAAGAGGCCCCCGAGAGGCTGAGAGGCCTGGAGGAGAGGGGAGAGATGATGGTAAGCCATGTGCCTTACCACCCACAGGTGACCTCTGGTGAGACAGCTTCTCGGACAATGCATTGACTTGGACATTTCCACAGCCTCAGAACAATAAGCTTTTAACCTCGTAAATCCCCTTTGTAAAAGCCAACCCATGTCTGATATATGCTCCCAGCAGGTTTTAGCAAACCAAGACAGGTGCCCACTGCATACTCTTGCGGTGCTGTGGCCAGAGGATGTCCTCAGGCAGGACGCTGTGGGCTTTGGGAACTGTCCCCATGTAACCTCCAGGGGAAGCCACGTGGTTCCAGATGGAACCCTGGCACCATCTGTTATAAGTGGGCGTTGTTTCCATTTGGAAGGTGAGAACAGATTTGCAGAGGCCTAGGAAATACCAGTGTCTAACAGCTAGTCGTGCCTCGATTCTGTTAAGAGTACGCTCCACGAGGAAGTGATAGTGGGGCTGGGGCCCGCTCAGCCTTCGCCTCCATCTTCAAGGCAAGGCTCATGGCCACCAGATCACCAAAGGGCAGATGCCAGCTCTGACAGGGCCCTGCGGTCCTCCTGGACCCTCCTCTCTCCTGGTGGTACTCCTGGTAGCAGCACCCACTCCAGGGGACCCGTCACCTCTGGCCTAAAGACAGCAGCACCTCCTCGACTGTGCGCCTGAAACCATTCCCCCCCTCCAGGTCTTGCCCCAGAACAGTAGACATCAGTCGTGCAGAGGGGTCTTCAGGCACCCAAACCAGGCCAGGGTTAAAGCCTCAACAAGTGCAGGCAGAGGAAGACTAGCGTACGAGCAGCCAGCCCTCAACCCCGACCCACCCTGTCGCCATGCACAAAGCCAGAGCTGGCTTGTCCCTGCTTCCACCCTCCACCTGCTCTTCTGTCACCATCTTCCTGAGCAAGGCAGCCCCGAGCCATTACTTTCACGTCGTGACGCTTACATTCAGGAGTTAGCCAGCTCTGGGCTCAAGGCCCAGCTCCACGGCTTACCAGCTGTGTGACCACGGGCAGGTTACCTAACCTCTGTGGTGAGGAAACCGGAGCTTCTCCATTTGTAGGCTGCACAGGACCGTGACACCTGGGAGGGCTGAGAGGGTTAAATGAGTCAGGCGCTTGCATATATTAAATGGTCCATGAGTAATTACCATTACTGAATTGTCTGGAGGAGGGGCCAGGCGTGTGAGTTCTCCAGCCGGAGCTTCTCGAGGGAAACAATGGAGTGCGTTTGTTCTGCTGCGCCCAGGTTACAGATGGAAACCTGGGGCTCAGGTCTGGGGTGGCGGCTGCCCAGCACAGCCGAGGCAGGGCGGGCACCCTGGGAGACGGCCGGGCAACGCCAAGCTGCGCTGTCACCACAGCCAGCAGGACCTCTGTCTAAACCCTCCGACGAGGACACTCCAGGGGTGCTCAGCGTCTCCAAGGGCCTCAGATGTTAACGTTGTCCTCAGGAGACTTGTGATGAGGAGGAAGTAGACACACCACTGAGGACAGCAGAGACCTAAATCGGGCCCTGGGTCCGGGAGAGCGTGCCTGGGCCGGGACCCCTGCAGGCAAGCCTACCCTTTGGCCCTTTTCAGATTTCCCATTTTCTCCTGGGGGCGGGTGCTCTCCCTGTGACTTGTCCAGGCCCTGCCTTCCCAGACCCCAGGCTCCTCCCCTGTGGGGCCGCCTCAGGGTGCCCGCATCCCGAGCGTGGTGTGGCAGGGGTAGCGGGGCTGTGACAGGCCCCGTGCCCGCCTCTCCCGCCTTGCCCTGCCTGGAAGGTTGTTCTCAGCCACGGCAGACGTCACCCCAGAGGGTACTTCTGACCCCCAGGAGGCGCTGCCACTCTCCAGGCCCCCAGGCAGGAGGCAGCTCGCCCCCAAGGCCTTTGAACCTGCTTGGGGCAGGGGCAGGGGGCAGGGAGGGTGACCCCTGGCGTGTGGGGCTGCCCGCTTACTGCCCACTTGCTGTCTGGGTCCCCAAGCGCTGCACTCTCTCCGGGGTTCTCTCTCTCCCTTTCTAAAGGTGTTTGCTGTGTGAGTTAGAGTAAGTATTGGGTCTTGTGGATGTTACCAAGGCAACTGGTGTTTTAAATAAAAATAGTCCTGCACCCCCGACAGCATGTCAGTGTGAGCTGCGGAAGGCTGTGGCATCTGCATCCCTCCAGTTCCCAGCAGCACCCTCCAGGCCGAAAGCAGAAACTACTCAGCATGTAGGGGTGGGACTCCTGGGTGGTTTGGGGGACCAGGAGGGTGGTCTGAAGGGCAGGTTTCCCATCACTGCCCAGGGGGCTGCCCGGTGCTGCCTCCCCAGGACTGGGTGCCTGTGGTGCAGGGGTGCCCCGTTTTGGGCAGAAACGTTAATTGATTAGAGGTTGGCTTTGTCTTAGGGTCTACTTCTGGGGCCACTGAGGCAAAGATCTGCAGGCAGCTGGTTTCTGTGGGAAGCGATCAGTACAGAGAGAAGGTGAAGCAGGTGGGAAGGCAGCTAAGGAGGGTGCGTTTCCCAAGGCGACTGCTGAGGTCGTCATGTCACCCCACCGAGGGGCAGAGTGCATTTATCTCGAAAATCCCCGTCTGTCATTGGCCGAGGGCTTCTCCCGGAGGCATTCACTGTCCTGTATTCCAGCTCGATCTGTGAGCAAAACAAAAACAAACGACAGACAAGCGCCTCAAGTCCTTAAGCAGAGAAGGGCAGGTGTTGGCAGGAGCAGGCGTCAGCACTTAAAGGTGATACCTTCCTTGAGGACCTGGGCAGGGGACCACATCTGCCGTGGGCCCCTGGGAGGTGCTGTAGAGGTGGGGCAAGAAGCTGAATCTGAAAAGTCAAAGGAACATGAAATCGTTGTTAAAGACTTTAATAAATGCCAAGACCTTTGCCAGGTTGCCAGAATCCCAGAGGGCCTGATGACCCTGATGATGACACTGGGACTACCCAGGTCAGTGGTCCTCCAGGCCCCTGGAGAGTGGAGGGAGAGGCTGGGTGGGGGGCAGGCTGTTCTCTTTCGGAGGTCAGGGGGTCAGTTTACTATGTCCCAGACAAATATTTTCAGTGTTTGACTCTGTATCTGATATGTAAGGAATGAAAACCATTAAGATTAGGCACAATGGCATTAAACCCCAAAAAACTCAAATCCTTAGGGGAGGAAGGGATGATAGTTTAGGCAGGAGAGAATAGATGGAAATACACTGGAGGACAATTGCTTGGAGCTCTTGGCACAAATTGGGACAGGGAAGGCACTTTTCCTTCTCCAGTTAAGTTCTGTCCAGTTCCATGACTACAGGTAAGTTGGGTCCAGTTCTGACTACAGGTAGCTGACTGGCAGACCCTCCCCTTTTTGATTACAGGCGCCCTGACCTTGCTTTGCATAGTGTCAGTGGGTCTGTCCATCGGTTAAGAGGAGCTGCTTTCCAAAGCACCTCCTGGGCCAACCAGACACCGTCTCCCTAGAATTTGAACCTGGCTGTGATCGTACAAGGACGAAAATGAACCGAAGCTTACTGATCTCAATAGCGGTGTCCTGAGAAAGAGAGTTCCCTAGTTCCAGGAGCTGGTGAACTGGCAGGTCCCGCTCCCTTCTGAGCCTGGTTCTTCAGCTTTTCCTCAAAGTTTCCAAGTATCCGTAGCATTCCAATACATTCCTGTTCCTTTTCTTCCTAAATGAACCAGGGTCCATTTCTGTTGCTTGCAGAAGAGCCCTGACTGGCCCTGACTCCTCTGCAGGCATCCCACCTGGGGCCAAAGCCTGGGGACCCTAAACAAAGCCCTAGAAAAACTTGTGTCTGTTGCTGCCAAATGACAGAGCATTTCCGGCAATAGAGCTTTCCAGAACCAAGGAGGAAGAGAAAGGTGTCAGCGTCATGCTTCCAGAGGACCCCAGTGAGAGGGAGGTAGGGCTGAAAGAGGTTTATTTGAGGTGAGGGACCTGGGGAGGGTGCGGGCCTGGGCAGGGAGAGCCTCAGCCTCGGTACAGGTGGGTAAAGGCTCCACCGGCCAGGGGGCAGCGCCTGAGCAGGTCTCCCCGCAGAGAGGTCCCGTGTTGGATGGAAACAGCCAGGCCCTCGAGCCCTGCCGTGCTCGGTCGTGAGCTGGGGGCTGCCTGGGAAAGAGCACGGTCTCGGGTGGAAAGCTGCGGCGGCTCTGAAGGCACTGCAGCCGGAGCCCACTGCGCTTGTCGCAGCTGAACCGTGAGCGCTTTCTGGAAGGTAGAGCCGAGTGGCACAGCCCTGTGGCGCCTCGGAAAGAAACGGGCCCAGGATTCCTTCGGATGAGCCTCTTGCCAAATCCCGTGAAGTCAGTGCTGTTTCCACTCCCAAGCACGTTGTCTGACCCCTACGGCTGCACTGATTGTTGAGTAGTGGGGCTGGGATTTGAACCCGGGTCTGTGTGGCTCCAGTGCTCCTGCTCCCATGTCCTGTGGAGGGAGCCACTGCGTCAGCCGTCGGCCTCTGTGGCTGTTCGGGTGAGCAGGACCTGGAAAAGCCTTCCACGCAGAGCTCGAGCCTGCAGGGAGCTCAGCCTGGGATCGCCGGTGGGCGTGAACGGCACCTGCCAGGCCATGTAGTCAAGGTTTACAGGAAGGACCTGCTTTCAGGGCATCTGACGCTGTGGCTCAGGGTTCAAGATCCAGGAGAAGTGGCACTGGGTTCCCACTCCTGTTGGGGCAGGAATGGCTGGAAAGAGGACCTGCCTGCACCACATTTCCTTAGTTTACAATGAGAAAATGGTCCCTGAGACAGGGAAGTGACAAGCCCAGGGCCACACAACTTGTGCGTGGTTATACGGTGTCGAGTCAGAGGCAAACCCGCCCGCCAGGCGTGACTCTCTGGCCGGGACTGGCCGCACCCGCGGCCCACTGGGCACGTAGCCCCTGGGATGCCTGCCCTTGGCCCCTTGCTCTTCCCTGTCCCTCCTGGGGCTCCGGGAGGTGGCATGACACGGTCTGAGGCCCTGGGCAGTGCTCCCTCTGTCCATCTGTGAATCGAGGGCTGGGTTAGGTGACCGTTTGGTTTCCCCAATCTGTTAATTTTTTGGGTTGGTAAGTTTTGGGGGAAATAGGGACTTGTATCTTCTACAGGGATTATACATAGAAACAATCCACCTGGGAAGGCAATTTGGTAGAATCTTCAAAAGCTCCAAAGAATGTGTACATCCAAGATCATTCCTTTATGATAAACTCCCTGAAGGGGTCAAAGATTCGCTGTGAGGAGCTATTGGCACTGGCTTCTTGCATTTCATTCTGATAAACATCTAAACGCCCAACCCTGAGGGACTAGATAAATCTTGGTACCATCTTCAATGGAACGTGCAGACATAAAAAGTGATTCTGCAAATAACACTTAATGATCTGGAAAGATTTTCACAATATCAGATAAGTGAAAAGGCTGATTACAGAGCCACTCTTTGTATAGTTTCATCCATGTTAAAAAATACAAAGGAGAAAATCTGGAAGGATAATAAACCAGGAAAATAGTATTTACTTTTATGTGATGGGATTCTAGAGATTTAAAATTCATTATCTTCTAAAATAGTAGTGTGCATTCATTGCTTTTGTGATAAGAACCTGCAGAACAAGTCAATATATTAAAAAATAACTGACATGCCCAGCTAACTCTACAGCTATTGCTGACCCCCTCCCCTCCACCCTTGCCGGGTCAACTTTTCCATTCTCTGTGATAGAATCCTCACCTTTCCAGCTTCCCCGACAGCCAAGGTGGCCAAGTGACGGAGTTCTGGTCAGGCAGGTGAAGGTGGAAACCTGCCGGGTGGAGGTGTGACAGTTTCTGGGAAAGCTATATCTCTTGATAAAAGGAGAGATGTCACTGGCTCCTCTGCTTCCCCTTTCTTCCTCCTGGGATGTGAAGGAGATGCCTTGAGCGGCAGCAGCCGTCTTGGGACCATAAGGTGTTCAGATGGTGGGGCAGAAGGTCTGGGCTTTTGTGTTATCCTTGAATATATTACATCAGCCCTGGCCCTCCCCAGCTTCAGGCTTCTTGTTATGGGTGATAATTCTGATCTAGGGGTTCTGGTTAGTCCAGTTACAAATACTTTTGGCTGCACGTAAGAGTTCAGGTTTCTCCTTCTAGGCCCTAGATCACGCCCACTCTTCCACACTCCTTCTATGGAGGGAATTAAGGGTGTCCTCGCTGAGATGTTCTTCCCAAGCTCTGGTGTGCCACCTCTTTACCTCTTTGGCATCTGCATCTGCATCTGTTTGGTGGCTCTGAGGAGGGGCATTGCACATCTCTTACCTGATGGAGAAAACATCTCTTACCTGAGTGCCAAGGCAGAGCAGGGCACTGCACGAGACTGAGTCGGCTGACCCCAAAGCACTTACTGTGTCCTGGGAGTCGAACAAGGTGCTGGGAAGGCAAAAGGCCAAAACAGATCTGGATCCTGTTTGGATATTGCGAAGTTACAAGTAGTTAATTATCTGCTTAATTGTGTGTGCAGTGTTTGAAATACAGGGTGTGTGTGTTACGTGAGTTTGTACTGGGACCTTGTCTGAGACTGAATGCAGGCAGCCTAGAAGCCTTTTGTGTGTCCTTAAGCTCAGCAAGATGCATCCAAAAATTCCTGCGATTGTCTGTGACAGCTTCCTTGTCACAATGCCCACAAAAGGCACTCATCCCATGGGTAAGGGCCCTCCCCTGTGCAAATTATTATCTGTATTGGTACAATGAGGGGACCAGACTAGATGAACTTTGAGCTCCTGCAGAGCTTAAATGAAATGTGAAAGCAGCTGAGAGGGGAGCCGTGCATTGCAACAGTGCAGATGCAGCTGGGCTGGTGAAGCTGGGGCTGTCAGGAGATAAGCTGTTTACTTCCCAGCCTTGGCAAAGATGGGTCTCACACTCATTCGTTCGACAAACGTTTATCACACACCTATTATGTGCCAAGCACTGTTCTAGGTGCTTCAATGTATCAATGTGCAAAGTGGACAATGATCCCTGCCTGGGGACCCTCTCCTCCAGTCCAGGGTCAGGAGAGGAAAGATCACAAGTAAACTGTAGGAGTTTGAAGGACAAAAGGCAGGGCAGGGTAAGGGAGAGGAGGGCTCCTGCTGTGAACCGGCCTGTGAATTCAATGGGGAGCTCAGGGGACTTCCCTGAGGAGAGGAAGGCCAGCTGACACCTGTGGGAAGGGAAAGCCCAGAAGGGGAACAGAGTGTGCAAAGGCCTTGGGGGCAGGAAGGCTGGGGGCAGGCAGGGTCTGGTGCTTGGTGCTGTGAGCAATGGAGGTCAGAGTGATGGGCTCCTCTGACTTCCTCTTTCTTCCTCCTGGGATGTAAAGGAGATGCCTTGAGCAGCAGCAGCCATCTAGGGAGTTCAAAGGAGTACAGGTCAGCCCTTGCCCATTCTACCTATGCAGTCAAAAATCAAGGGGCTCAGTGGTGGGAGACGGGAGCCCAGGCTGCCGAGCTGCACTGATGGACGCGCACCATCAAGAAACACGTGCTTGGGGGGCTGAAAGCAACCTTGGCTGTGGTGTGCACAAGGAACACACTAAGAAACCATCCATGGAGTTGTCACAATTTTACCACATTAATGCAAGGTGCTGATATGAGGAGTTAGGGGTGGTACACGGGAACTCTGCATTTTCTGCATGATTTTCCTGTATATCAGTAACCACTCTAAACACACACACACTAAATGAAAGGATGTTCAGAAGAAACATCCACGGGGCCTGCTTTAGTTTCCTTGGCTGCACAAGCAAGTACCATGCAGCGGGTTGGTTTAAACACCTGGAATCTATTAGCTCACGGTTTGGAGGCGAGAAAACATCAGAATCAAGGCGTCACCGAGGCAGCCCTGCCTTCCTGAAGACGGGCGCTCTGGGGCTGGCTGCCGGCGACCCCTGGTCCTGGGCTCCTCTGCCACACGGCAGTGCGCGTGGCGGCCTCTCCCTTCTCCTCTGGGTTCTGTTGACCTTCAGCTCTTGCTTCCTGTGGCTTGCTGTCTGAGTCTCACTCTGCTTATAAAGGGCTCCAGTAATAGGATTAAGACCCATTCTGATGGGGTTGGGACAAGCCTTAACTGGAGTCAAAAAGCCCTACTTATGATGGCGTCACAGCCACAGGGATGGCTCAGCTGAAGAACATGCTTCTCTGGGGCACACCACTCCAGAATATCACAGGGCCTAAGGCAGAGGTCTAGTGATAATTACAAGCAAAACAAAACAAGCACATCTCCCTCGGCCCCTACCGCCAAAAAAGGGAACCCACCTCAAGGTGAAAGAACAAAATTTTTTGAGTTCAAATGAAATTACTGCCCCGTGAGTTTAGTCTTTGAGGTGCTACGTTTTAGGTTCAGGCTTTCCCCAAGTTAGCTGCCAGCTGTCAGCGGCTTTTAATGGCTCAGATGGACACAGGGTGCTCTGAGCTGGGCACAGCTAACGATTCTGGTCCCCAATCACTCACAAAGGTGGCCAGAGGTGGCCAGTCGGAGGCAGTTCCCAGCACAGGTCTGGAGACCCCACACCTCTGGGGAGCAGGTACTTTTTGCCTCTAGTTCCTGGCCTTCAAATGGGGTTGTTCAGAGTAAAGAACCGTCAAACCCTTGAAATGTGGCATGTACTGTTAAGAATTATGAGAAAAACATATCTAAGCCTTTACCTTGTTGCAAAGTGACTTTCACCTTCCAACTTCTCTGTTGTGGGGAATAAAAGGAGGACGTCGCCCACATTCTTGTTCACTCAGGTGAAGATGGGAAACGACTGGCTTCCCAGCCCCAGCACAGCTGGGGTTTGCTTGTAGAGTTCACTTAACAGGAAGCACCTTACAGTAAGTGCCCTAAACGCCTCGCATGGTTTGCAATGGTAGGCGGGGGCGCTCCCCCTCATCTCGTGGGGCTTTTTGCTTTTCATGGCCCTCTCCACTCTATTTCAGTGGCTCTCTACCTTGAGCCAGCACCGAGGGCCCTGGCTGGAGGGCTCGTTAGCTTGCAGACTGCTGGGCCCCACCTGAGCTTCTGACTCAGCACATCTGGAGGGCTGGCAGTTCTAACAAGTTCCCGGTGGTCTGGTCCAGGGACCACACTTTGAGAATCGCTGCTCTACTTGAGAGCAAGTATTACTCGGGAAACTTCCTTTCTCAGCCCAGCCTTCCCAGGAGGGCTGACGGGGGTCAGCAGGTGGGGACCAGTTTGAGAGGACAAGAAGGTGCGTGTCCCACAAAGTCCCCGTATCACCAAGGCTTTCGGTTGACGGCAATGGGCCTCCTTTGGAACACAGCTGGCTGCAAGTGCAGGATTGCAAGGAGGTTAAAAAGATGCTAAATCCAGGCTTCAGAAAAGGGGTGGAGGAATGGGCTGGAGGAAGGGAGGACGTATTTGGGAAAAGCAGCCACCTGTGGACAGAGGCTCTGGCTGGCCTGGGAGCTGGGATGCTGCCCCGAGGCTGAGCTCCTAGAACTGGTTCCGAGCGACAGGTTTTTGCTTTGCCTCTGCAGCCTCTGACCTCTGAAGGTCCTGCAAACTCGGATGGATTCACCAGCTTAACTACAGAAGTAAGTGGCGCTTCCCCCAGTTCTTAAACTGTTCTCAGAACTCTCGTTCTCTCTCTGGACTTGGCCCCGTTTTATATGTGCATTTGTATCAGGTTCTATTACAAAGGCTTTAAACAAGGTTAGAAGGAACAGGGGAGAAGCCTCCCTGGTCTATGCAGTCTAAGAAAGCAGAGTGGCCGCCTCAGAAGGGCGAGGGCTCCGTGGGTGCCTCGGAGCTGCCCTGGGGGCCTCTGGCCTCAGGGGCGTGGAGCAGTGGCTCGCAGTGGGGACGGGCCCTGCTTCTGTCCCGCTCTCGGGGACAGCAGCAAAATCCCCGTGCGAATGCTGCACGGTCCTGAGGTCACACAGAGCCTGCGTTCCCAGAGCGGCCCTGGCCTGTCCCCAGAAAGCCAGCGTCATGGGCACCCCCTTTCTCTCTGCCACAGAAAGGACCTGCCAACTCAGGCTTGGCCACTCCCGCTAGGCTCTGCAATGCGGCGGAAGACCTAAGTCAGGCGTAAAAACCCTTGCGCCTGGAGGCCCCGGTTATTTTCCGACTTTGCCGTGTCCTGGCTGTGGGCACGTGGGGAGAGGAAGCCCAGGTCAGCGCGGGGGCGGCAGGTGTCACCCTGGCGGGCGCCTGGCCACCCGGCAGCCCAGGGATGCTCCTCTTTGGGTCTGGCTCTCACCTGTTCCCATTAGGGGGGCACACCCGCCATAGAGAGTGGAACTAGAACCCTAAAGAATGGCACCTTCTCTTCAAGGAACGGTGCGCCTAGAAGGTTCCCGGACCGCTGCCACCATGGCCGCCCCCCTCCAGGAATGTTCCCGAGCCTCCGTCCTATAAGAGGGACTCCCTCTCCTCCCGCACCGTCCCACTCTAAGCGTTGAAACAAGGACACGTTCAGCTGCGCGGCTCTCAGCCCGTCTCCCCGTGGAAGCCGCCAACCGCGTCAGCTCTGCAGGGACAGCCTTGTGCCTCACGGGTGGGGCGGCGGTGCTGGGCAGCCTCGGGTGCGTCTGGGTGGCCGTCTGGGTGGCCGTGGGCGCCGCGTGCCGCCTGGAGCTGGGCAGAGCGTCCGGGACGAGCCGCTGCGGGGGGTGGGGTGTGGCCCTGGTGTTGTGAAGTAGCCGCTCTCCGATGGGCGACGGCCTGATTCACAACACCAGCTGCCCCACCGCACCTGCCGGGAGTCGTGGGGTCCCTCCGCGTGCTGCGCTGCTGGGGGGAGGGGGAAAGAGGCAGAAAGCGGCCGGGTTACAGCAGGACAGCGAGCAGCCAACCATTTCCTCCGCCTCTGCCCCCATCCGACGGCTGCTCCTCTTGCTTTGCCCTCGGCCAGGCCTCCCATCTCAGAGGACTTCCAAGGAGCCGGGACCCTCGACACTGAACTGGGAAGAGGGTCTACTGCCCTCAGCAAATCCTCACAGGGAAACAGCTGTCAAGAGCCTGGGTGGTGCAATGGCAACCAAGTATTTCTCAGGCCCGTCAGCAAACCTCTCCCTCCCGCTACTCTACTGCCAACACAGACCAGCGCTCTTGCCTCACATCGTCGCCCCCTCTCGACGTGCAGGCTTGTGCAGGGTCGCCAGACCTTGGGGCTGCCCCCAAGTAGCTCCTGCGTCTCCTAAGGATGAGCCGGGGCCAAGGCGGAATCCTCTTCTGCTGGAGAATGTCACGCTTAGGTGCCAGGAGGAGTCTGCTGGACATCGCCTGTTTCCCCTCTCCTCCAGGTCCCCTGTGAACAAAGGCAGGGACATTTCCAAGAGACTTACAGAGCAGAAAACGCCTTCTCCTCCCCTCCTCGGCCAAGACTCTGACCTTGGCAGCCCTGTGGGTGGAGGGTACCAGCCCGGCTCCCTGACTGGCTCTGTCTGAAGAAACACGTTTAAATGTAGATGGAGAGGTAAAGAGGTTTGTTCCTGGAAAGCGATAGCAAGCGCGGACCAGGATTTGTGCCACGATCGTCCTAAGGTTTCCATCCCCCCAGCGGAAGGACGTGCTGTGGCCACCGTCCCACACCACAAAGGGGTAATTCTGCAGGGAAGAAGGGGACGGGGGCTTCCAAGGCCGCTCTGGGAATGGCCGAGGCAGTAACACGCTCAAGGTCAGAGCCGAGGAGAACCGGCCCGTCCACATGCGTCCATTTGTTCCAACCCTTCTTCTGAGGCAGTCACTCCCCAGAGGACGTGGAAGAGGAGACAGGTACTCAAGATGGCAGGCTGCTGGCGCTCGGGGCAGGGGCGAGCCGTCCTGATGCGCCCTGTGCTTCAGCTTCCTCCTGGGTCATGACTTCTACCATCACTGATGCCATACTGGGACGTGCCAGGCGCTTGCCATGCGCGAGCCTCAGTCTCCCTGTCTGTAAAACGGGGGCAACGATGCCTACCTCATGGATGGGCGGTTAGGATGCAGGAAGTGGCAAGGCTGGGACGAGAACCCAGCTCTCTCTGGCTGGGAGGCCACGTCTTTACCAGCACTGCCCCGGTCACCACCCCTGCTTGCGAGGGAGGTCTGAGATGGCTGCGGCAGAAAACACGGTGAGCTTTGACCACACGTACCTTCCCCACTCCCCACCGGCGGAGCTCGGGGCCGTCACGGAGAGAAGCCTGCGGGAGAAGAGCCTTAGCTTCAGCAGCACCCCCGCGGTGAGGGCACGGCGGCTGGGGTGGGAAGGCAGGGACCCTCCTCAAAAGCCATCCTTGCCTTTTGATGAGACAAGCCGCGCGAGACTCCCGGTGCCTTTACTCTCGAGTGGGGGCTGCGCCTGGGTCACCTCTGGGAGAAAACCTCTGCTAAGAATGAATCAAATGCCCGACGCGATGCGGTGGCCAGGGGAAAGGGCTCATTTTGAGGGTCCTCGCAACCTTGTCTCAAATAAGTGTTTCATCACAAACCCCTTGGGCTTCAAGAAACCTCATAGGGAGGCTTAAATTATGCTGGCCCTGCAAGATCTCAGCTTGACTAGTTTGAACTTGAAAATGAGGGAAGGAGGTGATGGAGCGGGAAGGGAAGGGTGAGTCTGGAGTTGGGCAAGACCTGGGTTCAAGTCCCGCCAGAGCACATACTGATAACCAGGGCCCTTGGGCAGGTTATGTAACCACAGGTGTTTTTTTTTTTAACCACAGTTATTTAACTCTTTTACATAAATGAGGAAAGTACTTCTGCAGGTTGGGAATTAAATAAGGTGGTACACGACGTGCACCTAGAAGCCTGGAGGAAGCTGCAGCTGCTGCTGATTCCCTTTAACACTAAAGGGAGGGAAGGTGGTGTGGCCACTTCAAATGCAAGCAAAACAAACGCCCCCAAGGAAGGAGCACAACCTCTCTGACCCAGGCCCCTAAGGGGTGGGAAACATCGTGCACACAACACGAAGGGGGCGGCTGCAGATTCAGGGCAGTCACGCAAACCAACACACGCTGCCCCTGGCCGAGAAAGCAGTCAGTGGTCCGCAGCGCAGCCCCGGCCTTGCCTCCCCCCGGCAGGCACCTGGCCAGGGCTCCTCCTCCCACAGCTGCAGCGGGCCAGGACGCCAAGTCTCTCTACAGCAAAACCCTGCAGTGAAACGATGCCAGGAATCTCGTTTTGGTGGCCGCCTGGATTTGATCACCATCGTGAAATTATATAATGTCAATTGACGTGAAAATAGCATTTGAAGTTGAATCCCTATTTCCAGGTGTCAAAAAACACTTTTAAATGAACAGCTCTTTGGCCCAAAATGGCTCCTGCCTGCTGCTTGGTTCTTAGTTACCCAATCAAGAAAAATCACATTTTCCACTTTCTGCCATCTATCTTGGAACCTGCTTTATTTTAAGGATGCAAACTTGGCAAGTTCCTAGTTCTGGATGTGGCACAGAAGTTCTGCCAAAGTTCTTGCAGGAAACTTTGACTAATTCATTAATCATAGGTTAACGATGCAGCCTTGGAGAAGAGGAAGGAATGTCTTGATTTTCACGTTTATGATCAAGGCATCTCTGGCTGGAACATGAGGCCAGAATCTCTACGCTGGGGCTGATACGATCCATGGAAATACTGCGCTGGTGATTCTTACCCAACTGTAGACTGCTCTGTGCCAGGCTCCCAGGACATGGGGCCAGACGCACAGCTCACTGTGGGTCAGGAACGGGGGGACAGCTGACATCTGAGCCGGGCGTGGCTCCACACACATCCCACGCTTTAACTCCGTGGATCCTCACCACGTCAGGAGGTTCACGATCGTTCGCTGTGCCCAGCTGGTTAGGAAGCTCCGAGGAGGAAGGGGCCTGTGTGACGGGGAGGAGCTGGGGCGTGGGCTTCAGCTCCGACTCAGCTGCCAGCTTGCTTCCCTGAGTGGACACAGCCGAGCTGGATGCCTCTCCCCACTCGGAGTCCTCGTCTGATGGGGGGCTTGGAGCGGACGGGCTCTCAGGCCCTTCCCAGGCTGCAGGCTGTGTGCCTGTGGTCTGGGCACATGGTTTGGTCTAGTGGGGGCACCTGGTTAAGCCCTGGGGCTCTGGAGACAGACCGGGCTGGGCTAGCACTCAGACCCTGTACCTTCCCCCACACGTGCGCCTAGGGCAAGTTATCAGAGCCAACTGGGCCTCAGTTTCAGCTACTACAAAATAGGGTAATGAAGATAAGATCAGAAGACCTGGCATACAGCAAATGCTCAATAAACGCTGAGTATCCCATGGGTGTTGGTGCCGACCGAGTTACTGTGGCTGGTTTTCTGAGCACTATGTAGAGACCTCAGAGTTTTTTCTCGTGAGCCTGAACTTTCTGTGACTATCCCCACATTCTCAGAATGAGCAAGTTCTGGAAACTGGATTAGCTCCTTGTAAAATAAAGCAGGGGGCCATGAATTGCCATGGCAGGGTGCCCAGCGCCTTCAGCAAAGCTAACGTGCGCTTCTGGACAAGACTGAGTACACAGGAAGGACATGCCAGGACCAGTGAAACCTGCACAGACCCCAGGAAGGGAAACACCAGGCCACGGCACCATCCTTGTATCCACAGGGCAAGAGGCCACCCAGGAACGGGTGAGGAACCCGGGCGGTGAATATTCCTATCTGCAGCCAACTCTGCTTCTTGGTTCTGTCTTAAGCCCAGCAGAGCTCAGGGGGGCAAAGAGAGCTCGAGAGAGGATTGTCTCTAAAGTCACAGAAGTCCTTCGTGTCTTAACCAAATGCTGGCAAGGGGACAGCGTCCCTCCAGGAGCTGACCCAGCCCCACGCCTCCTCTCTCTCCTCGCTCTCTGGGATTTCTCAACTTCTCACGTGTCAAAGTCCCTCCCTCCACCAAGAAGCGCCCCCGCCACCGTCCCCTATAGCTTAATACCAACTTCTCCTTCAGATGTCAGCTCCCCAGACCTGACCCTCAACCCCCCAGACAAGACCGGAGCCCTCCAGGCATCCTGTGTCCTTCCTTCAAAGCACTGACCCCGTGTGAGAACTGCTCTCTCCTCAACTCCAAGGTCGTTGGATCCCCAGCGATGCCACAGAGGAGATGACTGACAAATAAAGGTTGGATGACTAACTGAAACCAAGAGTCTTATGGCCCAGCTACTCTTTTCTAAGAGCTTAAATGAATCAAAATGACATCAAGTATCTTAGGGATGGACACAGTTATTTTTAATGACCAATGTCATTTCAATATCCTCGCTCTGGCTCCAGGCATACCCCACCCTGTACCACAGGGAACCAGAGGATGCTTCCGGAGGGTAAATCTGACCCGGCATAACCTCTCCATGGCGCCCAGGACAGACGCGCAGCTCCTGAGGCCCCTCCCCCACTCGATGGTACAGTGCACACGCCGTGTGCACGCTTGTGTGATTTGAGCCCTGATGGGAATATGCTCCTCGCCGCCTCGATCCAGCAAACTCGTTCCTGCAGTCCTGGCTCTCGGGGCGGGGGGGGTGGCTCTCAAGGAGGTCCTTCTCAACCTCAGCACAGCGCCCTGCCTGGCTCCCGTGCCTGGGGCCGTCTGGGTACCCCCTCATCACTTAACTTGCTGGACACGCTCCTGGTCAGTGAGGAGTTCCTGCCAAGCTGGGGAGTGGTGTGGACATCGTGGTGACAGTTTTTTCTCTTTTTGTTCCCTATACACCACCAGAATGTCCTGAAAATCCCAACATGCTGTCCTCTAAGTGACTCAGCTCATGTCCATGGACACCCCACACCCCGCGCAGCCCACCTGGGCTGCCTGGACAACACAGCACGCTTCTCACTTGTCTCAGGACCTGCCCTCGCGCCTGTGATTCACTCCTCACACAGCGGCTGGAGTGATCCTTTTTAAACGGAATCGGAGCGTGTCGCTCTCCTGCTTTGGATCCTCATTCACTTCCCATCACACCCAGAATAAAATCCGTATTCCCCGCAAGGCCCACAGGGGCCAGCCCTGCCCACCGACTCGCTGTCATCTCCCCCTTCCCGTTACTCTCACCACGTGTCCTTCCTCCGGATCCAGAAACATGAGGGTGGACCATATGGTGCTTGTGCAATGTGAAAAACGGTGCCTCTTCTGTGGACGGAGAGCTCGAAGCAGCCCCTGCGCTGGGCAGCCCCAGCCCTGGGCCAGGAGCCACCTGGGGAGTGGGGCTGGGGCTGGCTCTCAGCCCCACGTGCCCCCGGGCAGGGCGCCTTGTCACACAGCCACACCCAGGGGCCCTGCTGGACCCTGCCCCGCTCCCTCCCACCTGGGGACCTTTTTACCCGTTTTCTCTGTAAGGACCTCACTACCGCAGGGGCATCTGAAGAGAACGCAAGATTTCCAGTGTTCTGAAATTCTACACTGATTTAACCACTGCCCTTCAATCTCGTTTTCTACTCTGCCTGCTAATGTTATTCCTTCGTCACTTCTAGCTTGGCAGGGTCGAGCCGGCTAATTCCGATTTTTTTTTTTATGTCACATAATGATCACTTGGTACGAGCAACACCAAAGACATGACATTTATCGAGACTTTAAAGCATCAGAGCTCTCAAATCTATGGGGCATTTTCCTGCCTGTTACTTCTGGGAAAGACGACGACAGAAACGCGGGACGTTTCCTCAACCACCCCCCTTCGTCACGGGCCACCAGAGTCCATTCAGGGTTTGCCACTGGCTGCGGACCTGGCTGGCGCACGCCACCCGGCGGCGGGGGAGGCTCGAAGTGGCACAGAGCCAGGGCTGCACCCTGCTCCACGGCCCTGATTGGGTCGGTTCGGGAATGAAGCCCAGGAGTCCGCCCGTCACCCCAGGTCTGGCAGCTGCTGTCCTAATACGCTTTTGACACCTTCAGAGGAAAACTAAGCCGCGGGCACACGCGGGCACTGTTGGTGCCTGGCTCCGCTGCAGGCAAACAGGACGCGACTTGGCCTGGGGCCAGCGCACCGCTGGGGAGTTTACGTCCCCGAGCACCTGTCAGCGGGCGAGCTGGCAGGCACGTGCCCGGCACGCTGGCCCCGGAGGTCCCACTTGCCGGGGCAGTAACCTGATGGAGAGCACGAACTTCCCTCGCTCTCATTTCCCCAGTCTCCTGCAGTGCTTCCTGGACCAGCTCCCAGAGGAACCACCTGCACTCAAATAATTTTCTTCGGGACTGCTTTGGGGGCACCCATTATTTTTTTTTAAGATTTAATGCCCCTCCCCCCTCGTTTCTGCTCGCTGTCTGCTCTCTGTGTCCATTTGCTGTGTGCTCTCTGTGTCTGCCTGTCTTCTTTAGGAGGCACTGGGAACTGAACCTGGGGCCTCCCATGTGGGAGAGGCGCTCAATAGCTTGAGCCAACTCCGCTCCCTGCTTTGTTGTGTCTCTCACTGTGTTTCCTCTTTGTGTCTCCTTGTTGCGTCATCTCGCGGCACCAGCCCATCAGGTCAGCTGCCTTGTCTTCTCTAAGAGGCGTGGGGAACTGAACCTGGGACTCCTATGTAGTAGGCAGATGCCCAAACGTTTGAGCCACATCAGCTTCCCAGCACCCGCATTTTTTAATGGTTCATACAGTAATTTTCAGAGGTGTGGACCGGAGGGAGGTGAGCATGGCACTCACTGACCTTGCTGGTGCATAAGCCGAGGTGAAATTTTCCAAACTGGGTATCCCACTTGCCTCAGCCTAGTCTCACTATGATTTTCAGGGAACCGGAACACACAAATCAGACAAAACAGCCTGTTCTACATTGGTGTTTCGTAGAGTGTGCGTTTATTATGGGCGTCACCTACACTTCCTCTTTTACAGGCAGTAAAAGGTCTCTCTAAACGGGAGACCTTTTGGCACCCAAATTCCGAGGTACTGGGATGGTTCTGCAGGCCATTAAGTCACACAGGCTGTCACAGGCCTTTAAGATGGCACTCCTACCTTAACTGATGGCAAAGATAAACCAGAAGGTAACCTCTCTAGCCGCTTGCTCTAGCCTGTCTCGGCAGGTGCCGCCTAGGTGAGCTTTAACATAAAACCTCATCCTGGTTCAAAAAGGGCTGCCCGGCCGCCAGGCCAAGTTCATCAGCACAGTAAATATCGCATGCAAACAGATTTCCCCGCCGCTGTCATGGCAGTCCATTAATTCAGCTCCTTGTCTGCTACATCTTTATCCTTTGCAGGTTAATCCTGCCAAATTCCTTTGCCGTAGCACATGTCATGCTGTGACCATGTCCAGCAATGCAGTTGTGCTAATCCCGCTGTAGTAGCTGTGTGGCCCTGTCTGGTCAAGCCAATGGTGGAAAAGTGCATATAAAGCTCAGGCCGAGGTCTGTCTCCTCCTCTGCTCCCCATCCCCGCCGTTGTTTTTTGTTTTTTTTTTTTCTTCAAATATGGTTTCAATGAAGTGGCTTGAAAGTCAACCAGTGTTTGGACATCTGCCAATGCCCTGCAGACAAGAATGTCAAGGCACCAGGGAGCCTCCAAACTCTTCCCAGCCAGGCCCCCCAGCTGCAGCTGAACATGCTAAACGGGAAGGCTTAACACAGGAAAAAGAGGAAAACTCTTTACCAAGGCTCTCCCCACCTGAAGTCCCAGAAGATGGCTGCACGGAAGCAACACATCGTCTCTTACCTGTGCTGCCGGCCTTTCGTCTCGTGGCGTCACCACATCCCCGCAATCACCTTTGTCAGGTGGGTACGCAGGGAGGTGTCTCCAGGTCCACCCGGGGGGGTTGAGAGCAGGGGCCTTGGAGCCAGGTTTGCCCAGGTTCAAATCTCAGCTGAGCTACTTTCCGCCTCCGCCACCTTGGGCAAGTCGCTCGGCCTCGCTTTCCTCGTCCGTAAGATGGGCATAACCACAGCACCTGCCTCCCAGGGCTGCTGAGAGGAGTCAGTGAATTCAAAACGTTCATCACTCGGAAAGGCGCTGGCACCCAAACAGCAGGCGCCGGCTGAGGCTGGCATACGTTACGAAACGTGCCAGCCCACCACCGCTTGCAGACTACTTCGCACACAGGCAGGACGCGGGCCCTTCCAGGGCCTTCAGATGTGAACTTCCCTCTCTGGGCTGCTAATGACAGAAACGGGCTAAGAGGAGCCCTTCCTGCCTCCCCTGCAGCTGTCTGTTTTGCTTCCAGCAGCCTTTGCTGGGTGTGAGGCGGCGTTCCAGGGTGCAGGAGCCTAGGGATGGGTGAGCAGGTCCGCCGGGGCCTGCTTACACCCCTACACTAGAGACGGGGAGACTCGGCTCTACATCCCAGGCTTGCAGGTAAGGCACTCTGCATGCTGCCGGGGCATGGGGCGCCCCATAAACGATGGCATGTGTGCCTGGGAGCCCTGCGAGGCGCCAGCCAGCTGCCTCCTTAATCTCCCCAAACCCTTGGAGGAGCGTGCAGCGAGAACGCCGTCAGCGAGAGGCCCGGCAGCTTCTGAAAAAGCAGAGACATGAGGCTGCCCTTGCTGTGGTTAAGCCGTGGCTCACCCTGCTTTGTTTCGCATCCAAAATGTCTTCAGCTCCATTTCGCCCCTTTTGTTCTGCTCTAAACTGAGCCCTGTTAAGACTGTAAGTGGTGTTTAAATGGCCACGTGCATGTGTGGATTGGGGTTTGGATATAGCTGAATATGCACCCTGATGTGAGCACTCTGCTATCTGGACGAGATCCTTGAGGGCAGAAGACTAAACGTATTTGGCATTAGATCCACCAGGGCAGGATTTTTGCCCTCAGTGTGAAGAGAGTGTTTTGCTACAAGGAAGAGCCACATGCTTCCCCTGGAAATTCAGCCACCAAACACGACCTCCTCCCTCCTGCTTGTCTTGTGTCCTTTTAGATCTTCTAATAAATGAAGATCCCATCATTAGTCGAGCACTTACTACATGCCCGTTATCAGGCTTGACACTTCACATTCATTATCTTGTTTAATTTTCACTCATCTCCCACTTAAGGAAATGACAAGTAGCTACCCCAAAGCTGCTGCTAGAGGGCCAGAGCTGCTGGTTCTGCAGGACACGGGCTACATGACATATCTCTGGTGTGATGGTTTTCCTTCTGTTGGATACCTGAGTTGATGGTGAACCTCTCAAATTACCTACTCCCTTCAGCATTTACCTGTTTGAAGGGTCAAATGCAATATTTTCCTTTTATCTTTTAACGAATCCTGTACTTTGCATTTTTTTTGGCCATATGGCAAAAAATAAGACTGCTTTTCTGCAAAATTAGGAAATTTTAGCATTTAACATGCTCCAGCCATTTGAAAAATGCTATATCCCATATCTTCCACACTGATCTTGATCCAGTTTCCATCTGCCAAGCTCTTGAACAGAGCCAGTTTGCAATACTTCACTGTAATTAAAACGAGATAGAAGCAAGCTCTTTGCAAAATTAGCAGTCCTGACCCTCCAGAACCCGGGGCTCAGGCGAAGCCCTCCGAGGCTCACCTACCGAGTTGCCTGGGCGAGAACGCGTGCTGATGGGGCAGTCCATCCATCTTGTGTCTTCCGAGCACCACGCTAACCTGGCAGAATGGAAACGTCTCTGAACTCTACTTACTGGATAAAAGGCAGCATTAGCTTCTCATTGCACTTCCTCCTACAAGATCAATCACATCTCGGCCAGACGTGCTGCACCTGCCTGCTTGTAATTAATCGATGGACTGCCTATCTGAGTGCAGGCTTCTGGGGGGAGGGGTGGGAGGAAAACAAAGGCTGGGCACAGGATAATAAGCAACGATGCTTCCAGAAGGCTGCTCCGTGCTCCAGGAAGCTTTTTGTAGTGGTTAATTTGCTGTCAGAAAATTTCATTTGCTGTGAATACTACTTAGCATCAGGGAGGGGGATTTATGATTTTATTCTGGTGCCTTTGTTATAGTTTTTTGTTCTTTAGCCAAGCCAAAGTCGGCTAAATCCTGTCTCTGGTGGCTCCAGGCACAGTGCTCAGTGGTGTTCCTGTCAGAGGGACAGAGAGTGTTTGGGTTTCTCTGCTCAAAAGGATTTGACTGTGGCCATTTCATGCAACTGAAAGAAACCAGCTTTTGACTTAGCTTTCAGAGACTCGGCTTTTCTAATTCTTCTTTGAATCTGAAATGCTATAAGGCTGTTGAATTTCCTTTCTTTTCTTCTTTTTATTATTTTTTATAATAATCTTAGTTTCTGGGCTTGTTGGGGGGGGGGTGAAGGAAGGAGATAACAGGAAATGATCCCCCCGCATCCATCAGAGGCAAGCTAATTGCTTCCGAATGGTTGTCAGCGCCTCACCTTTCCTGCTGTTTGTTACTATTTTAGGGACCAAGCAAACGCAGGAAAGCCTTGCTTTAAAGAAAGCCAGCACACGGAAGCCTCTGTTTACACAAACGCCATCAAAGGGGTGACTTCTTCAAGGGGTTTACAGCAGGAAAAGTCCTTCAAAAAGCAAGTTTCCACCCTCCATGCCAATGTGTGAGACAGACTTCATTTTGGAGACACGCCCACTGTGTAGAGAGAGGCGCCTCTGCATTTATCTCTGAAAAGGGATTCCTTCTGAAAAAGCAGCCCCCTCCGGCCAGGGCCCGGCCAGGGCCCGGAAGACATACTGACAACAGGAGGATTAAGACAGACTGACAATAGGAGGATTATTTCCTAACCTGGCGTGGGACAAAAGCCCATTCATAAACGACAAGGCAGCCCCATCTCCGTTTTCTCTTGAGCACAAAGCCCCATCGCCCACTGACCCGAGCCGGGGCCCCGTGGGTTACTGACCTCACGGGCTCTGCGCCTGCCCAGGACGTTGGGGGGACCTTCCGGGCAAGCCTGCAGGGGGGCCTTGGGGCCCACCACCTGGATCCAAGAGCTTCCTCCCTTCCTCCTTGGCATCTCTCCATTGCTTTCTCTTCGGACAAAATATCCATTTGGGAAACTTGACTAAGCAGTTTTTCTCATGGAAGAAAATAAGTTTGAAAAACTTGCCTGTCACTGAGCCTCAAAGGCCTGGCTGGGCGTTTCCGGGATCCGCAGACACATGACTTTTCCTTTAGAGGGTCCTGCTCACTCTGCACACGACTGGCCGCGGAGCCCTGGAATTTCCACGGCCAGGTCCGCATTCTCCTCTCCAGTTTTCCTCCCTGGAAATTCTCTTTGTAAAAATGCACCAAAGAATGTGATCACGGGGGAAGAGACCGCTTTGGTGAAACGTGGTTTTAGGGTATTCTGAACACAGATGACTCAGCAAAGAGAAGTGAGCAGGCTTCTGGGAGTGAATGAGCCTCACCTCTTCCACACTCTCCGGGGAGATGGGGGAGCCACTGCTGCACACACGCCCATGTGTGTGCTCTCACACCTGCCATGACGAGCTTCCAACCTGGCCATTACTTAGAGAAATCGCGAGCAAAACTGAGCCCTAAATCACAGGTCTTTCTACATTTATCAACCAGCTCCTTGGAGGCTGGGAGCTGTCACAGCATGGGGGTCCTCCTCCCAGACTCTGTAGACCAGGCACCTATGCAGAGGAGACTCTTCCGGAAGGCCATAGTCACAGCGTCTCAAGCATCCCCCTCTGTTACACAGCTGGAGCCCACAGGCTCCTCTGGAAACCCAGCCTGTGTCCCACACTGTGTCGGGGATGCACGGGGGCCGGGAGGGCTTATTCAGAGGCACGGTGGGAGGATCAGGAGGCTGGGATGGACCAAGGCAGAGGCAGAGCTCAGGGGTCCGTGCGGTTTCCTTGGTAACACCATGTATTCTTAAAAAATCTTTCTGTGATTATTTATTGATGTAATTGAATGAGGAATGCTTAGACACTGCTCAAAGTAAAGCACTTCTTTAATACAAGAATTTAAAGACTGTATTCTGAGAAGGGGTCTACAATGCAGAAGACACAAAGGGCCCTTTGCCCATGAGGATGTCAACGCGTCAGGGAAGGAAAGACGTGTCCCCACCCCAGAGCTGCTGCTCGCCTCACCTGGCTGCACTCCACAGGCTCCACCTGTGCCTCAGTTTCCTTACTGCCTGAATGGGAATACTGGCATCGAATTCAGGCAACAGGTGCCCCGCCTGAGGTCACAGAGGGCTGGGCTTGGGCGTGCTGGGATTTCCTCACCACTCAGGCCAGCTCAGAACCCTGCCACGAGACACAAAAAACCCACTGACCTCTCGGCACTGCTGAGCCTGTCCATCCTTGCTCTGGACACAAAGAATATGTCCAGCCTCGTTCTTCATTCTGTAAGAAAACTGCAGAAACGGGGCACCTGTAGAGTCACCCTGACTTCAGGACAAGTCCTTTAGACTCAGCAAAGGTAACCTGGGGGCCAGATGAACTTCCTGGGGGCCATTCTGGCCCCAAGGCGGCCCACCTTACCACTGATCTGCTGTCCTAATTCTGGGCTGAGAAACTGGTCGCAGGGAGGGGGGCACGGCCAGTGGGGAGTCTGCCAGCCTGGGCACTCGCAGCTGGAGTTCTCTCCTGCTCTGCTTATTCCCTGACAAAGTGACGGCACCGCTGACCGCATCACAACACCCGTAAGTGCCTCTTAGCGCCTGTTGGACCCGATGCTGCTAGAGACACGCTTTCATGGGCCCTTTAAAGCGCAGCTGGTGAGAGAGAATGAAGAGCTTCCTGCTTTAGGGCTGGGACGCTCAGGCTGTGTGTGTGACACCTCCCCTCTCACCCCCACCCCAAAACACATCCCTAGAAAGAAAGAACACATCCCTAGAAAGAAAGAAAAAAACGCATCCCTAGAAAGAAAGAAAGAAAAAGTGCATCCCTAGAAAGAAAGAAAATACATATCCCTAGAAAGAAAAAAATGTATCCCTAGAAAGAAAGAAAATACATATCCCTAGAGAGAAAACACATATCCCTAGAAAGAAAGAAAATACGTATCCCTAGAAAGAAAAGAGGATGATTTGATACTCTTTAGACAAAAGGCTGAGCCCACAACCTGGCTGATGTTGGTCCACTGTCCCTTCACCCCCAGAGGCTCAGGCGACAGCTGCCGACCTGGGGAGGGGGTGGGGCCAGGAGAAGGGAGGACTTCTGAGGTTACCTGCAGTGAAAGGGGTGGAAGGAGAAGACCCTCTGTAGAGCTCACCTTCTCAGCTGAAGATCCACCTGACCTCCGATCAGGGTATCAGAGGCATTAAAAGGGGACCCCGGGAAACGGGGAATGGGGTACAGTTCTGTCCCCATTTTGCATATGCAACAAACCGAGGCAGTGGGGCTTAAAGCAACCCTTTTCTGGGGCAGCCTGTTGAACCTTTATGAAATCACAGGTTGGTAGGGACCGATCATAAGCATTACACAAACATTCCAGTCAGCAGGCAATGGGGCTTTCTGTTTGAGAGAAAATGGAGATGGGGCTGTCTTGTTCATTGATGAATGGGCTTTTGTCACATGCCACATTAAGAAATAATCCTCCTATTGTCAATCTCTCTTAATCCAACTGTTGTCAATGTTTTGGCTGCTTTTGCAGAAGAAATCCCTTTTCAGAGACTAACGCAGAGGTGCTTCTCTTTACACAATGTGTGTGTCTCCAAAATGAAGTCTGTCTCACACCTTGACATGGAGGGTGGAAACTTGCTTTTTGAAGGACTTTTCCTGTTGTAAATCCCTTAAAGAAGTCACCCCTTTGATGGTGACTGTATAAATAGAGTCTTCCATGTATTGGGTTTCAAGCAAAGCTTGTTTCATAGCTGTGGTGGTTTGGCACTATGTATCCCAGAAAAACATAAATGTAATCCATTCCTGTGGGTGTGGACCCACTGTAAAGATCTCTTCCAGATGTTACTTCAGTAAAGGCGTGGCCCAAATGAACCAGGTTGGGCTTTAATCCGGATTCCTGGAGTCCTTTTTAAGCAGAGTGAAAGTCGCAAAAGCCACAGAAGCAGGAAACAGAAGCTGGAAATCAAGAACCTGGCAGTGAAGGGAGAAGCCGGGAGAGGCCGCCATATGCATTGCCATGGGGAGCCCAGGACCAAGGGTCACCGGCAGCCAGCCCAGAAAGCCAGTCTTTGGGAAGAAAGCACTGCCTTGACGATGCCTTGATTTGGACTTCTAGCCTCAAAACAGTGAGCCAACAAATTCCCATTGTTTAAGCCAACCCATTGCGTGGTATTTTCTTTAGCAACGAGGAAACTAAAACAGTCTCTGGTATCAGGAGAGTGGGGTGCTGCTATTGCAAAGATGGAAAATGTGGAAACGGCTTTGGAATTGAGCAATGGGTAGAGGCTGGAAGACTTGTGAGGTGCTTGGTAGAAAAGGCCCAGATTGCTCTGAAGAGACTGTTGATAGAAATATGGATGCTAAAGGTTCTTCTGATGAGGCCCTAAAAGGAAATGATGAAGGTGTTACTGGAAACTGGAGGAAAGGCAATCCTTGTTTTAAAGTGGCAGAGAACTTGGCAAAACCGAGTTCTGATGTTGGATGTAAGGCAGAATTTGAGAATGATGAACTTGGAATATTTAGCTGAGGAGATTTCCAAGCTAAGTGTGGAAGGTGCAGCCTGATTTCTCCTTGTAGCTTATAGGGAAGGGGTAAGCTGAAAACTGAACTCTTGAGCACAAATAAACCAGAAATCGATGATTTGGAAAATCCTGAGCCCATGCGGAGAGTGTGCTCTGAGAGGAGGGCCAGGTGCAGCTCTATCAGGGACCTCCCTGAGCTTCCCGGAAGTGAGTCCCTGGAGAATAATGCTCCATGTGAGGGTTGACCTGAACAAGGATCCAGTGGAAGTCAGGACTGGAGGTGCACTCTGGAAGGGTCTGTGGACAGTCCTTCTGTCTGATGGTTTGGATTCCTGTGAACTGCACACAAAGCCAACAAGGTTTTTGTGAAATCTGTGTGACTGGAACCACTGCCAACCTGGACTGAAAAGGGCAAATTGAAGGAAGAATGACTTCAAGGGCAGAACCACGGACGCTGAGGTCTGGACTGAAGATGACTCCTCGGGCCAAGACTAGGGCCCCATCCGTGTGTGCGGAAAGTGCAGGTTCACCCCCACAATTAGAGGGGGCAGGCCGTCTTCCCTGGCGCTTGGAGGGGGTGGGACTTCTGCCCCATTGTTCAGCGAGAGAGCTGCCAGCCACCCCAGTGCTCGGAACGGGTGGGGCCTGTGCCCCAGTGTTTGTGGAGAGCCTGGCTGCCACCCCAATACTCGGGGGCGGGGGGGGCTGTACCTGGCATTTGTGTAGAGCCTGGCCACCATCCTGACGCTTGGAGAGGGTGGACCCTTCACCCCAGTGTTTGGGGAGAGTGTGGCCACTATGGAAGTGCTTGGAAGGGGTGGGGCAGCTGCTCCATCAGGCCCAGAGAACAAAACATTGATCTATAGATGACTCTCAGCTCTTGAAATCTAACAGAGTTTAGCCTGCTGGGTTTCAGAATTGTTTGGGACCTGTGACCCTTGTTTTCCTTCTAATTTCTCTCTTCTGGAACGAGAGTGTCTATCCTATGCGTGTCCCTCCCTTGTTTACTGGAAGCAGGTAAGTTGCTCTCTAGGTTTCACAGGTCACAGACCTGTGGAGGGGAACTGTGTCCCAGGACAGACCAGACCCATAAATGATTTTGATGAGACTTTGTACTTAGCACAGAAATGACTTCAGGCTTTTGGGTGTTGTGATGGAATAATGGATTTTGCGTGTAGGTAGAACATGTCTTTTGGGGGTCCAGAGGGCAGACTGTAGTACTCTGGAGCTATGTACCCCAGAAAAACATGTTCTTAAGCTTAATCGATTCCTGTGGGTGTGGATCCACTGTAAAGAATTCTTCCAGATGTTACTTCAGTTAAGGTGTGGCCCAAATGAACCAGGTGGGCTTTTGTATGGATTACTGGAGTCCTTCATAAACAGAGTGAAAGACACAAAAGCCACAGAGGGAGCAGCCAGAAGCTGAAAGTCAGTGGAACTGGAAGAGAAGGGAGAAGCCCCAGGGGAGGCGGCCATGTGCATTGCCACGTGACAGAGGAGCCCAGGAGCAAGAGTCACCAGCAGCCAGCTCCAGAATGCCACGGTCTTTGGGAAGAAAGCATTGCCTTCACGAAGCCTTGATTTGGACTTCTCCTAGCCTCGAAACCGTGAGCGAATGAATTCCTACTGTTTACGCCAACGCACTGCATGGTGGTATTTGCTTTAGCAAGGAGGAAACTAAACGAATAGCTAATGCTTTTGATTTTCTTTCCTCCTACAATGGGTTCAGACCAGCATATTGGGGAGGTGATGAAGAGCAAGGCAACGGCCACAGCACTGTTTCAGAGAAGTTGGCAGCGTTTTCAGGCGAGCAGGAGGATGCAGAGGGAGGAGTTCCAGAGATGTACCCCGAGCCCTGACGGGTCTTCCACCACTTCTACTGCTTTTCCAGGTGGTGTCTGGGCCATCTTAGTTGAGGGTAGGTGTGGTAAGAGTGGGGGAAACAAGGAAGCCCAAGAGAAACCTGCTGGCTGACATTTTGAAGTTGCCTTATTTTGAACAAACCAAAAGGTGAAATGAAAGAATCCTTGCCTCTTAGCTTTGAGGAAATACAAGGTATGTATATGTGTATGTAAAATCCATGGACTGAAATTTGCTTTCTTGAGATTCAGCTTGATACCTCACCCCTTGATAACTACCCAAGCACGTTCTTCACGTGTCAAAAGTCCAGAGCAATCCCCAAGTTTCCTACTGCACTTGCAAATCACAATAGGCCTCCATCCCAGAGCCTAAGTAAAAGGAGTAAATATTTCCCCAATAAGTGAACACCTGTTTTGTCCACAGGCTAAGCAGGGACAACTCAGACCTCATACCCTGTCCAAGCAGGACTCCCCGGGCAGTACGCCCCTTGCGTCCCCTCCACACTGTGCCTGGTAGCAGAATGCAAACTGTCCTCCCCAGGGGGGCTCTCAGCTGAGGCAGAGCTCCTGAGCCCCAAACCTTTCTGCTCCTCTAGCTACCACTGGTGCTTCCCCCTGGGGAGACAGTTTTTCAAGAACTAAAATTTGTTGACAAAGACGCATAGCTCTATTTTGGTGCTCTGCCAGAAACGTTACTTTCATTTTGAAATCGAAGAATCCTTCCAATCATGAGAAGGTCCCAGAAGAATGAGCCTGAGGCAATGCCCTGGATTCTCTGACCAAAAGGTGCCGCTTTCCTAAACTGCCTTTCAAGCAATATTTACCTTCCCAGTACCTTAAACACCTGTTTATACTTCCTCCAAAGGCCAGAAGACCTTGAATTGTTAACAAAGGCATAAAGACAGAATGAAAACCCAGCTGAGAGCAGGCCCGCTGGGAAGGGGCAGACGCACGCCTCTGCCCAAGCCTGGCCTGCCAGGTGGTCCGCGCCTTCTCGCCAAGCTGCGCGGTAACTGGCGAGGTAGGAATCACTGTCCCACTTCTCCGGGTGAGGAAACAGAGCCTCGGCCTCACCAGGTGCTTCCCCAACGTCCAGATGTGCGCCAGTGACAGTGACGACAAGCCCTGGGGGGCGGGGAGGGGGTGGCTTTGCATTCCCGTTGAAGAGAGGACAAAGCGAGCCTCCAGATGGCGGAAGGAAGTCCTGGGGGACAGGACGTGTGCTCTGGCTACGGTCCCCCAGGCCCCAGGCCTTGTCCTCTTCTCAGAGGCTGCCTGCCCCCCTTTGCTGTTTCAGGTCTCCCGGATGGAGGAGGGCAGCTCAAGGCCTTCCGTTTTACTCTTGCTTCAGAAGCCCCTCCTTAAACTTTTGAAAAGCCTGGAACTGGCAGTAAAACGAAACCTTTTAGATTATTTGGGAATTGAAGAGACTCATGCTGCTTCTGAAATGTACACGAACAAGTGTACGACTCTTAAATGTTCCGATGGATTCTACTAGAAATCGTGTTTTATGGTTTGAGCCAATTATTGAACCAGTGCGTTCAAGGTTAAGAATTTTCACGCAGGATTTCAGCATCAGTATCTAAGTATAAAGACAACTACCTTCTTCTCCAGCCATTTTTTTTTTTTTAAAGCAAGCAAGCTCAATTCCTGAATTACAGCTGAAGTTTTCCAGCAAGATAGGGTTTGGTGAGAGAGCTGGGGCTCTGGGTTCGATGGACCCAAAAGCTTGACTCCTCGCGCCGTCATTCCAAGCTGTGGGGCCGTGAGCAGGCCCCATGAGCTCAGCCTCTTCACCTTGAAGTGAGGCTGGTGGCCCCGCGGGGGGCTGCTGTGAAGCTCAACCAAGACGAGGTGGGGGGGTTCAGCACATGGAAGAGCAGCGGCCCCACAAACCTTCCTTCTGTTCCCCTTGCCTCTGGGACCCCCATCTGGCCACAGGAAGAGAATGTCCCAAGAATTCCTGCAGGTTTCTTTCTGATTGAACACTTAGAAAAAATGAGTGGGGTACTACGGAATTGGGTAGCGACTGATCCAAACAACAACACACACAAACAAAAGTGTCAGCACCAGAGTCAAGTCGACAGGCTGCTCGTTCTGCTGCTCGGGAGAGACCAACTTAACATCCTAGACGTTGAAAACCGAGACTCTGTTCCCCCAGTGACTCCTGGACAGCAGTGTTAATCGTTACCTACACAGCCGTAAAATTAGCCAGCGACCTCCAGTTAAAGCTCCTCTTCCAAACGGTAAGAGAAGAAACGCGAACCAAATCCTCCCAGGCGCGCCTAAGGAGAGTACGAGAGCCGTTCATTGCACGTGCCAGCCGCGACGAGGGGAAGGAGTTTAATCCTGGGTGATGGGATTCTGCTGGTGCTTTCTACGGCCTCTTCAAAATCATCCCACCCTGGGGGCTTAGCACGCGAAACTGCGAAGGCAGTGGTGTGCAGGGAAAGGAGAAACAGGGCTCACGTGTGGGTTTCGTGTCTGACTTTTGGCAGGAGGGAACTAAGAGGGAAAGGGGCAGATTCTAAAGTCCAACTTTTCAGACTCGCTGCAAAAATCCCAGTTGAACTGGAGGCTCAGACCCCGCCATGCAGCCACGCCCTTCCTTCCACCAAAGTAGGAGCTCCCTGACAAGCATCTTAAATGCAAAGGAATCCTGTGAGTGGACTCGGCTCTTGGAAATCATGTTTCATGCTTTGAGCCTCATTAACAACAAAGGGCCGACTTATCTTGGCATCCGGATTTTGGTTTTGGTTCACTTTCAATTTGGATTACCATTAGCCAAATCAGCCACAAAGGGGCTTAGGGAGACGCTTTCCCCTCCCTCTCCTCTAGGCAACCTCCCCGCCCCACCCACAATTTCTAACTCCTTTCCGCTAGGACCGAAGCTACAAGAGCGTAAGTGCCATGAAATGACATTCATCAAAACACTCTCTATTGTTCTCAGACAGGAGCGGCCAAGAGGTGGAAATTACTTGGCATTTCATTTTAATCTCTGCTGAAGACCTGCCTGACAAAACATATTAAGTGTAAGAACTGCTGCTTTGGAAACGAAGCTGTGCTTGTGGCTTACCCCGTATTTTTCTTTCCTACAGGAAAGGAAATGACACTTCCCCTATCCTTCCCAGCCTCCTACCCCCAGCATTATCATCCACAAACCCTTCAGGTTTAATTTTCCTTGGTGAGTGAAGCCTTTGTTAGTAGTGTGTATGAAATTATAAAAAACATCTTGTGCCTCGGCGCCAGGACCTGTGATTAAAACAAAACCAGCCGATAAACTCTGCCTTTGGCAAGGTGTTCTCGGTGGGCTCTCCTGAGGGAAGGTCCGCGGTGGCCAGCTAACTGCAGCCCCCAGGCGCTGCGCTGTCTGCAGGGACACTGTCACCAGCGCCCCTGACAACGGACGGGCGCCATGCTACCAGATGCGCGGAATCACCAAGGGACGGCGCCGCCCCCTGCTGAATCCTCACGGCCGTCCAGGGCGAAAGCCTGTCCACAGTGCTTGCTGCTCAAGTCTGTTTTCTTTGGGTCCTCAGAGTTTTCACTTTCATCTCTCTGGTTGCCTTCTCACCGCTTTCTACACTGCAGCCGGCCGAGCTTAGGACCAGGGATGCAGGAGATGGTGGGCCGCGGCATGGAGGGGGTGATGCCAGAGGTCAGCAAGCATCACAAGTTGATCACAAGTTTCCCGAGAAAGCCTAGGGTGCAAACTGGCGCATTCGAGCGTGGGCAGGGCGGAGCAGTCCTTCCCTGGAGCCCGGAGAGGGGACCCAGTTGGCACAACAGACTGGGGAGCCGGGGGGAGCGCCCTAACCATTTCCCACTGCCTTTCACGCTAGGCCCTCTGAGTCTCGTCATAGCACTTGCCACCTTCTGGAATTACGTTCTTCCTGTATTTCTGTACCAGTTTATCAAATGATTTCCCATGGGAATGGAAGCTCCCTTTGGGTGGGAATCTCATCTGTCCTTGGCAGTGCTTGAACAGTGCTTGGCACACAGTATATGCTCAATAAATGCTTGTTGAATGAAAGAGTGGGAAGCAAAATCTCTGCTCCACGGAGCTGCCTACTCTTCCCCTTCTAGTCTGCAAATCTGCAATAACCCTGGCTCTGCACAGAGCAACGGAAGGAAGCAGCAGCTGGAGGACAGCAGGCGAGAACCTAGGCTCAGAATCAAGGCAGAGGTAAGAGCTACAGATCAGAAGTGTGCCCTGCGTCGTATCATGGCAGAGAAGCCCCAAGAACCTGGCGTCACAGCCCGGAGATGACCGGGCTGTGCATTTGGAAGACTGAAAATAACTGTAAAAAAAAAAGGTTAAGAGGAGGAGAAGAAAACAGAAGCTTCCATAATACTTGACATATTACGTTGTGCACTAAGCAAACGTCTCACAGGCCAGGGAGAGCTACGTGAGGCTCTCCAGGTGCCTGCGGCCTTGGGCGGCTCACACGCGAACTCCTTCAGTCCAAAGGACAGGAAACATTTATTTGAATATTTCTTCTTCCAAATCCAAAAGCTACATGTGTGAATATAAACTTTTATACACACATACACACTTCCCACAAAAACTCCCTAACCTAACCCGTAATTTAAAGAAACCTGGATGTGGCATAAAACCTGACTTGAAAACGGGCCAGCTACACATTTAGCTCACGAGACTGAAGGTGGGACTTCCCTTTTAAATCTCATTGACTGATTTCCTGCATTTCCAGTGACGTTTTCTCATAATTTTCAGCCCTTCAATTTATGAGCCAATTTTTCTTTAGTTTTTCTAAAAGTTGGTATCCGTTAAAAGACAATTAAGTTGCTGACTCTTTACAGATACACCTTGTCTTCTTGCGTTCACATCATTGCGCTTTGCAGACAGCGTGCCTCTCACAGATTGAAGGTTTGTGGCAACCCCGCGTAAACTAAGCCTACTGGCGCCGTTTTTCCAACAGCATGGGTTCACTTTGTGTCTCAGTGTCGCATTTTGGTAATTCTTACAACATTTCAAACCTTTTCATCATTCTACCCGTTATGGTGATTTGTGATCAGTGAGCTGTGATATCACTATTGTCACTGTTTTGGGGGCGCCACGACCCTTGTGCATGTAAGACGGCGAACTTAATGGGTAAATGTCGTGTGGGCTCTGGCTGCGCCACCGACCGTCCGTTCCCCATCTCTCCCCCCCTCTCCTCGGGCCTCCCTATACTCTGAGACACAACAATACTGAAATGAGGCCAACTGACTTCCCTGCAATGGCCTCTGAGTGTTCAAGGGAAAGGAAGAGTCACGCGTCTCTCACTTTAAGTCAAAAGCTAGAAATGACTCAGCTCAGTAAGGAAGGCGCGTCGAAAGCCGAGACAGGCGTAAAGCTAGGCCTCCTGCATCAGTCAGCCAAGTTGTGAAAGCAAAGGAAAAGCACCTGAAGGAATTAAACGTCTCCTCCAGTGAACTCGCAAATAAGAAAGCGAAACAGGCGCATTGCTGAGATGGAGAAAGGCTGAGTGGTTTGCACAGAGGATCAAACCAGCCATGGCATTCTCTTAAGCCAAAGCCTAATCCAGAGCAAGGCCCCAAGCCTCTTCGATTCTAGGAAGGCTGAGAGAGGTGAGGAAGCTGCAGACGAAAAGTTTGAAGCTAGCAGAGAGCGGGTCATGAGGTGTCAGGAAAGAAGCCGCCTCCGTAACGGGAAAGTGCAGGGTGAAGCCCCCAGGGCTGATGCAGAAGCTGCAGCAAGTTATCAGGAGACTGAAGACATCTGAGAGGACTGACTCCAGCTTTTTAAGATCAGCAACTCCCAAACGTTTTTATTGTTTTGCTGAACGCAAATGGCTAGGTTATAGATGCTGGATATCGTCCTTTAAATTATTTAAACAAAACAGATTATTTATAATCAATTTTATTGAAATATATTCATAAACCATACAATTCATCTAAAGTATAAAATCAATGGCATTTGGTATAATCATAGAGTTGTGCATTCATCATTTCAATCAATATTAGTGCATTTTCATTACTCCAAAAAAAAGGGAAAACAAAAATCAAAAAACCCCTC